>JAYJMH010041630.1:0-15009 GCA_036873815.1 Phacellophora camtschatica | reverse complement strand
AAGCAAAGCAAAGCAAAGCAAAGCAAAGCAAAGCAAAGCAAAGCAAAGCAAAGCAAAGCAAAACAAAGCAAAGCAAAATAAAATACGAACCTTCCTGCAATTTTATGTCATTCGTCATGGAACTATTGGATTGTAGCATTGCTTGAAATGATTGTGCGGTTTGGTCGAATAACGAAATGAGAAGAGCACATGTTTTTGAATATTCACATCTGCATATTGTTGCCATCTGATGGAAGAGCAAAGATTTAATTTTACAACCTTATGCCCAGAAATAATTAAAAAGGAAATACCCCTGGTAAGCAGGAGGAAATTTTTTGAGACAAAACATTGACAATTCAAATCGTCACTGTAAAGAATAGATTTCACACCTTCAGCGCAGCCAAGCTAATCATAAATAAACGAAATCATTACGTTTTGCTTGTTTATTTTTATTTGATTGAGTACGCTCAGAAGTGTGAAATGTAGTCTTTCAAATCGCAAATCGCAATGGAAGAGCATTGGTTTCAATGATTATTGTAGTTTCAATGATTAATCTAGTCTTATTTTATTGAGAAATCGCTGTCACCCCCAGGCCTTTACTGTTAATCATAGTATCAGTTAGGCATGATGTCTATCTGCGGGTATACAAGAGAAAGACACTTTCAATTTATATATATTTGCTACTTTTCTATTCCAATCCTAATACGATGAGCAATCACAGGTCGCCCAGAAACTGCGCCCATTTTTGAAAAGATGCTATGGAGGAGCTTTAGTTAGATATTTTTTTTATTGACGTTGACGTAATAGGATTCGACTTAAAAGTTTGATCATTTGTTTGCCAAAATTTGCTAAGTAATCCCTGAGATATACTGAAGGAAAGACTCTCTTTAAAAGCCATTAGTAGTTTTAGAAGATTGCAGTACCAGAAATCCTATATTTTGTATTATTGAGTACAACTTGGTGATTATTGGGTATATTTCGGCAAACAAGGTATCAAAATATAAGTTGAAGCCTCCTATATCAAATTCAACTAAAAATATAAGTATGAAAACTAAGGCTTTTCTACAGCAGCTTTGCAAACGTGGGGAAACTTTTGGGAACAACCCTGTAGTAAGATGTTGATTAAATGGGTGTCCAATCAAATTTGGCAAAATAAAAATAAATGGGTGTCCAATCAAATATGGCAAAAAAAAATAAATGATCGACATGATGAGAAGACAAACCTGATCTAATTGTTGATGAAGAGTTGATTTGTCCTCAAGCGGATCTTCGAGATTGTCTCTAAAAAATAAAACATTTTTTGAAATAAAAGAAGAATTTCAAAAGACATTTCTAAATAAAAAATAGTAATACAGTATTAAATAAAAACCTGCAAAGAAAAAAAATCGGATAGTAGGGTACGGCTATTTTGTTTTAAAAAAAAATGCTTCTGGTAGTCACGGCAAAGAGAAAAGTTTAAAAAGTCACAAATCTATATTTCAAATTTCTTGTGTTTAAAAATATCTTATGTTTCGTCAAATTCGAGCGATGACGCTCTGATAAAGAAAAAACATAAATACAGATTGAATGTGAATCTTACCGGATGACATCAGCAACAGATTGCAGCCTCGATGTGATAAATGCTTCAGCTATCTGAAGTGAAATTAGGATTTAGTTTTAACACAAAAATCGATGAAAGTGTTTATCACTTAAAACATGCCATAATGTTTTAAAAAAGCTGTTCATATTCATCCAATAATTATCGTTATTTTGAAAAAACATTGAATTAATTTTCTTCAGAAAAAAGTTCTTTTACTTCCTAATACAAAAGCAGATGACATATTGTTTTCTGTTTTAAGTCATTGATTGTTGTTGACCAAGATTTAGTAATAATGATAAATTTGAAAAAAAAAATGGTAAAGGATAATTAGCCTCCGCAGAAGTTAAACTAGAAAAATACGCCTCCACAGAGGTTAAACTAGTAAAATGCTCCTCCGCAGTGGTTAAACTAGAAAAATACGCCTCTGCAGAGAGGTTAAACTAGGAAAATATGCAATAAATACCTCAGGAGTAAATCGATCAAGGTAATGTGGTTCATTCGCTTTGACAAAAGGACAAGATGCTACCATTTTCTGCCACATACTCATGAGATAATATACACTGTTTGGTGCAAATTGCCACATCTGTTGACAAACGTTAAATCGAAAAATACCTTATTGGCTCAAAGAAAGAAATCCAGCGCTAATGTTCGATTGATTCTTGTAGAATCCCAAAAATATAAATCATGAACATCTTTTTCGGCTTATGTTGCATACTGCATTTTCCCTATTTACCGCCCACTCTCCCTGATAACCGCCCCTCTCTAATTACCACTCCCCCTTTTTCTAATTTTTTATGCAAGTACCCACTCTCTAATAAGCACCAGGGTGGTTAGTATATTTCAACACTTGTTATGACTGTCGTTCTTCCACAAGTTTAATTTCCGAGGAAGTTTGTTAGGGTCGTTTGCCAAAATGCGATCGTAGAAAAGAGCACAAGTTGTCATGTTATTATCTATGTAAAACAGATTGATATAAATCACTACCATACCAGGGTACTTCTAGATTAGGCCATGTGCCATGTCTCCTACAACTCATGACATTGTATATTTAAAATTACTTACCCTAACACTTGTGACTGTGAACTTGGCAATCATTGCAATAAATTCTCTGTAATTATCTGTTTTTATAATTTCTCCCAGTTGATAGTTTGACTTGATTCTTGCGAGCAATCTACAGAATTCGTGATAGTTGTCTGTGTCTTCTAATGACTGCAAAAATAGGAAAAGTACGTGAAAATAACATCAAATTTACGTTCTTTAAACCTTTTACGCCCCGGTTTATAAATTTAGGTAATGTAAGTTTCTGTCATTTAGAGGATAGAAATAACAAATTTACTGATATTAAAATGTCTGAAATATATATAGTAAATATATAATTTTGAATTGTTGAATCTATGTGAGTTTCTGTCATTTAGAAGATAGAAATAACAAATCTACTGATGTTAAAACTTCTGAAATATAGTAAAAAATTTAAATTTTAAATTGTTGAATCAATGTAAGTTTCTGTCATTTAGAGGATATTAAAATGTCTGAAATATATATAGTAAAAATATAATTTTATATTGTTGAATCATGTGAGTTTTTGTCATTTAGAAGATAGAAATAACAAATCTACTGATGTTAAAATGTCTGAAATATATATAGTAAATATATAATTTTAAATTGTTGAATCTATGTGAGTTTCTGTCATTTAGAAGATAAAAATAACACATTTAGTTATGTTAAAACTTCTGAAATATATTAAAAATTTAGCTTCGAACTGTTGATTGTGTGATGCTTTACGTGATTTATCAATGGGCAAGATAGTAACCTACAGTTGAGCAGAGGCGAATTTTGTAACAATATTGAAATTGACACACTGGTTTCAAAGCGATAATCCCTTGAGAACAAAGCAAAACTCTCTCGACTGAAAAACATCTCCTGCGCAACATTGTTTGTTTTCGTTCTCCAGTTGAAAGAGCTTTGAAACAAATGTGTCAATTTCACTATTGTTACAAAATTCGCATCTGTTCTACAGTTGAGGATGAATAAAATCTTAAAAACAAAATTCAAATATGGATGAACTTAAACCTCATATTTATTAACCTCGTCCAATATGGTTTAAATGATTGGAACAAAGTTGAAAATAAATTTTGCTGTTGCGCAACGTAAGTTCCAAAACATGACTGAAGCTAAAATAACTAAATACAAAATAGTGAAAAAAAACAGTCAAAATATAAAGTCAATCTAAACGGAAATTTACTGAAAGGACAAAAAATGAATAAAAACAAATCTAAAAACCTGAGGTGACTCTAAAATTCGTTTCACTCCATTCAGCAGTTCTTGTAAATATTTCGCTCTTTCTGCTGATTCGAAGAGAGATCTTCTCACTGACGCCAGCTGTACATAGCAAATCATTGCCTAAAAATAAATAAAAACATTCAGTGTTGTAAATTTGTAAACCAGTATTGCGGAAACATTATTTGACAAAAACATCTAGAATTTGTCTTCATATATATTATTCTAAATTTGTTCCTTCCTCTGAGTACCAAGGGCAGATTTTGTAACAATAGTGAAATAGACACGCCAATTTCAAAGCGATTAGCCATCGAAGACAAAGCGAATTCTCTCTAGCAAAAAATCAAAACGAAGAAAGCCATGTTTTGATTTTCTGCTTGAGAGAATTCGCTTTATCTTGAATGGCTAATCGCTTTGTCTTAAATAACTAATCATTGGCATGTCAATTTCCCTATTGTTACAAAATCTGCCCTTGTTCCTTTGAGTTAGAGTTGAAATACCTATTTGGACCTACTGTACTTACCATTGAAGAAATGCTTTGTGGAACTGCTTGGTAAAGATCCAAGAACAGTTGAATGTTGCTGAAGTCGAGAAATACTACAAGAAACATTTATACAGACATGATTTTGAAGCGCCGAGTTTGGTCAGAAAATTTCAAAAAATTAACGAGGCATTTGTAACATATTGATGTTTTCATTATTAAGTAAATTTCATTCCCAAACTCACTGTTAGAGAGGCATGTTTCTGTTATCAAATAAATATGTATGCAAATAAATATGTATTTTTAATCACGTAGCCACAGTTTAATTGATAATTTAACTTTATACTAAAATTATACTACATCTTTACCAATATAAGCAATCAATGAAATAAGTGAAAAAACAGCAATAAAAAAGCAAGTATCTTGTCTTTTAAAACAAGAAAATATATATCAATAAAGAATATTTTTGTGTTGCAATATTGCATGATAACACGCAGCTGCGCTAAAAATTGTGACAAAGATATTTTTACCAAGAATCTTTGTGTTTTACGAATCCTTACCAATTCTACATAAATTTGAAAACAGAACGTGCTGTTTCATGGAGAAAAAAACCCGGCTGCCATCTTTGATGCAATTGTCTCCTTTGCGTATTGCTCTGTAAACGATCTAGCCTAAAACACCACACAAGTGAACACAAATGAACACACATGGACACAGAAAAACATGGACAAAAATTACAAATATATCGATAAGAGAAGTGAACACATATGAACAAACATGAACACAGAAAAACACAAACAAACAATTGTATAAATATGCAGAAAAGAATGCAATTGAACAGACACGGGCAAACATGAACACACATAAAAACATCTGTATAAATATGCATGAAAGAGCAAACATGAACACAGACAAACACTTTGATGAATAAGAACAAAAGAAAACAAATGAAAACAAACATGAACAAACAAAAAAAGCAAAGAAACGTTCGTATAAATACGCAAAAATGAACTACAACCATTTCTTCATAAAGTCCCTCAAACAAAATTTTTACACCGTAGAACAAAATGTTAAGTTATATGAGAAATTAAACGCATGCCAGTTCTGTGATGTTTAAAGTTGCCTCGAAATTTTACCAAACCATAAATGATGCACGATAATGTGATAAAACTAATGCTTAAACTAATAAAAATTATACAAACATTGTTTCCATTGCGTCGGCACATGAACAGTTCCCATGTCATCAGTAGATTCATCAAAAGACGTTCCAATAAAATCGTAAGCCAGACAACTTTTCACAAGCTGGAGTAGCTCTTTAATGAGAGAAATCTACAAAAGATGTGTCAACAATGCAGTATTTTATTGTGCATGTAGTATTTCAATACACAATGCCGTGTTTGATTACACTATGCAGTGATTATCAGACATTTATTATTATATATGCAATTTAGTACTTTTAAATATATATAAAATAGAGCATTTTATTAACAATGAAGTATTCCATTCTAATATATAATGCAGTGTACTACCACGCAATTGAATTTTATTATAAAATGTGGTAGTTAATAAATGATTTAGTTTTTTCTTGTATTTATAATGTAATAATTTTGCATACTTGTTGTTGATTTTGGAAATCATTTCTTTTACTTGAAATCTAGAAACAAAATCATGTTATTAGAATACACATTTTTTTATTCATAATCAACTTAGGAGTTTAGGTAGTACTAAAGGTGCTTAATTTTCATCCAAAATTTAGAACTCAAGTTGCTTAAATGGTTGCCTAAATGCTTAATACTGAGCTTAGGTAATAACTGAAAACGGTACTGGGTTAATTGAAAAATAGTATAATTGAAAAATAGTACTGGGCTCAAACATTCCCATCCACAACCACAGTGTCCTACTGCAAAAGAAGAAAAGCGTGCTCCAAATGCAATCTATTAAAAATTGCTTACTTTTATCTCTTGTAAAAGTTACTTACTTTTATCTTATCTCAGAAGCGGGGCTGCTTAATTGTTAGACGAACTTCAATACAATTACCTTAGCTAAGCCTTGTGGAATTTGAGCTATAACCCTGCAAAGGGAGATTGTTTTGGGCCAGTTTTATCCACATCAAACCAAACATTATAGCTTTTCCCTGGACTCATTTTCAAACTAGGCAGTTCTGATCAAGAACTTAAAAGTTATAGAAATTATGAACATAAAAACTCCAGAAAAAATATTTTTTTGTTAAAACAATGTATACCTGTTTCAGCATCGTTAAACTTAGGGTGAATATGTCATATAAAGCAACATCGCGAAACGATGCCGAGATCTACAATCATAAACAGAAAAACTAATAAATGTTTTGTTGACCATGTACGACATCATTCATAAGACATAAATAAAATAATAAAAAGTATTACAATATGTTACCTTGGTCGGAAAAGAATGCAATTCACCCACGAAGGAGAAAGATAAATGTAAAAACAATATATAGCTTTATTAAATAAGAAACTAAGTCAAAAATATAAAATGCTAACTTTTGAGTAATACTAGGGAGGAGTTTAGATCAAGAACGAGTATGAGTACCAGGTTGGAAAATGTACTTAAAAGGTGAATCCGCAAAAGAAATTGTAAACCTTACAAGATCTCAAAGGTTCTTTGTAGATTAAGCCTTCTCGCTGTCGCTATAATTAATTATATTTTCTCTTCTTCTTGGAGACTTCAGCTTGTTTTTCCAAAAGACGACGAAAAATCTTCAATTTCATGTTGCAGATTTGAAAATACAACGTTCTGATTCCCGATGGGAACACCATTTTTTACAAGTTTATTCTCTAAACTTTAAATTCAACTGTTTTCTAAACCTCCCTACTAACAATAAACCACGTGTTTATAGCTTTCGTATAGGTTTAAAAGTAATACTTATTATTATTTAAATAATACTCTAACTATTTTTAAACAAAATATTTAGGGTGGAAATTTTTCTTTAAATATTTATTGCATTAGACTAAATTTACTTTACATTTTAACATTTGTATGAATTGGAAATTCTGTTAGCTTTCTTAATATTTAATTCTATACTTTAATATTTTAGTGGAGGGTTCCTTGTAAATCAATTACAACTTTAAGTGAAGGATATCCTCCCTAAAAATTGTGAAATATGAAATAATACATACCTTCCGATATTTTGAAATAGATAATGTTGACTCAGTCTAGGAAGAACGAAAATATATCATAAGAGAGTTTTAACAAGGCAGCTGAATACAGTAAAGAACCACATATAAGAACCACAATTTTCAGGACCTTTACCCTGAAATATTTTGAAAGAGTTTCAACATAAATTTCTGAAAAATAATGTAATTTTGAAGAAATTATAAAAGAAGATTTTAAAAGTGAAAATAATGTAGTTTGCAACCTTTGCTAGTAGACTGACTTCTTTCATTGGAGCATTGTGAAATTTTATGTGCCCAAAAATTAAGAACCTTTGCTTGACTCACCTTCAAAGCATAAGGTTCTTATATTCGGGTTACTGTGATAACAATTAAAAAGCCACATGTAAACATTTAATACAGAGATTTGACCATGGGAGTTCGGACGCCAAAATAGTAGTATTCCAATTTACGTGCATATAAATTCCTACCACATTAATTTAATCATTTCGTTTTCTTCGCAACGTCGAGTAAATTGCGAAGGCAGAATGGACAAAACCTAAAAACGCTAGCGTTGAAAAGCAAATAATTTGAGAAGACAAAACAACATATTTTCAAGAAATAAACTTGTCAAATTTCGCAATTTCTGTCGGTAAGATCTCGTAATCTGTCGTACTCTAGACTCCGTACTCTGCAAAAATTGCGAGATATGGCATTTTAGAGAGAATATAGTTAAACAAAAGATTTCTTTCTGAACATGACTGAAAATTTCACATCTTAAACGCACCCAAGTGAATCGTAATTAGCAAAATCATAAAGTCGTCCTGTCTTTGTTTATTTTGATTGTGTGAAATGTATTATTTTAAATCGCAAATCATATTGTTATATTTCAAACTACAATTTTATTTATATGAAAAATTCCTCCTTGTTCCATCTGCAAGATTACAAACATAGCACGATCAATTGTAAAGCATGGCCAAGCAATAATGGTGCAAAAGATTCTGAACGAGAAATGTCTCCAAAGCCGAAAAGTCAGTTCAGTAAAAGAGCTCAGGTTTCAATCAATCAATCAATTAGTCAATCAAACAATAAAACAATCAATTTCGTTGCATGCTAGTTAATACACAGAATGCATGCTAGTTAATACAATAAAAAAACATTTATGGCTATTTTGCCAAGATCAGAAGAGAGCTCATGAGACACAAAGCGGGACCAATCTGCCAGTCTGTAAATGGCGAGTTGGCGAAATAATGGAAAAATAATTAAATATGTATGTATGTATGTATAAAATTCTTTAACATGAATAGCAGAGCTAGCCTCAACTCAGTTATCAACTTATTTACAGCCTGGTTCACAAAGTAAAATACAGTAAACTAAAATCAAAACTGGAATCCTAATAACAATGTGTACAGTAAAAGATTCTTAAGGCATAAAAATTAAATGAAAAGACCAGTCATATTTTACATAAGAGTCAGATTTAATTTTGTCCATAAAGTAGGCTTTACATTTTGCTTTAAAATTCTCAATAGATTCAATGTGACGTATTTCAGTTGGTAACAAATTCCAGACCTTCGCTCCATCTAAATGATTTAAATGTTCAATCGTTTTAATCACGGTATTCTGTTATTGTTTATCAACAGGATGAAACACGCTTTTGGGGTGTCAATAAATTGATGACTGGAGTGTTTAATCACGTACCTGGTTGATGAGAGAGACCAGCTCTGCAAGGATTTTGATTCCAGAGATACAATGTTCGATTGAACCTTGCAAAAATTGTCCAATGTCATCTGTAATACTTCGAAACACATAATTATCATCTTGTGTATCAAACCAGCCAAATTTGGTAAGTTTTGCTAAAAGCTAAAAAAGATAAACAAACGTAAGCAAATAGGTCAACCAAAATTTCGACTGTAGCGTTAGGACTCCCTCTTTTGAGCGAGTGATTCCCTCAGTTCTTCCCTCTATATAGCGAATGATATCAGATCGTCCCTCTGTATAGCGAGTGAATCCCTCTATATAGCGAGTTATGTGGCGAGTGAGTCCCTTTTTTGAGCGAGTGATATCAGTTCGCCAAAGAACGTTGCAATACAGAGGACTCAGGTAAGGTAGTAAATCTAGAAGATGACCTAAAGGCGACCTGAAGGTAATAAATGTGACTCAAAGGTGTCCTGGAGGCAACCCAAAGATGAATTAAAGCCGGAAGGTAACCTGAAGACGACCCAAAAATTATTTAAATGCAGCCCAATGGTGACTTTAAAATGACTGATAGGTGACATAAAGATAATCTGAATGCAAACCAAAAGTGTCCTGAAGGCAACCCAAAGATGATCCAAAGCCTGACATTAACCTGAAGGCAACCCAAAAATTACTTAAATGCTGCCCAACCTAAAGATAATTCTTCTTGCAGCTGCAAGAAAAAAATAACAAAATCGTAGCTGAGCAATATTCAAATCTAAAAATCAATAAGACATATAATAAATAGTAATACATAATAAATTTAATGATATTAATAATGCAAATACGTTTGGTAAAATAAAAACTGAAGGTACCTGAGCAAGTGCTTGTATAACAAATGGAGCTAACTTTGGTCTTGTTATGAAGTAGTTCAGGATGTAGTTTCCTATCATTAAATTCGGTAATGATTGTTGAGATTGATCATTTTTATATTCAAAAGCACTATTCAAAGGCAAGAGACACAAATTTATGCAACAAAAATTAACTGATAATTTATAGTTTCGTACAATCAACAATCCACCAAGCTCTTTTCCTGACCCTGAAATATTGTAACTCATTGCAGGAAAAACTCTCATCCAGAGACAGAAATCTCAAGAAAAGAGCCTCTTACATACATAAGAAAACATTCTTACTCATAATTCATAATTGCTTTGATTTTCTTGAGTTGCATATACATTGCAATATTTTTAATTATATATATATATATATGTATATATATATATAGTGCTCTTGCCCCTGAATGGATCGTCACCCTGAATGAATCACTGAATGGTCATTAATTTATTCTCATCACGCTCTTGAAACATTTGTTATCATAAGCTCATAAAGTGTGCCTCTAGATTAAAGGTAAATCATACAACTCTCACAAGGTCAAAATAATTATTGTAAACCAGTACGTGATTCCTGCAGGGTATTGATCCATTCAGGGGGGAGACCAAAATTGAATTGAATATAACTTACTGATGTTGATTCTCTCTGCAATTGGCAAGACTGACGACCCCTTGATAACTAACTTGGACAAACTTGATGCAGCAAGTAATTGTGAGTATGATGACTAGAAAACATTTGGATATGTTGTATACACAGTATAAACTGTCAAAAAATTTCCTATTTATATAAATATTGTACCAAACTTTACCGAGTGACACAAGCAAGCAGGTTGTTTTATTGTCTAAGCATGGACTAAAAATAAATAACTTTTTTGAAATTAACTTGAAATCTCACGAATTAGAGCAATTAAATTTCAAGTTCTTGACAGGTAAATGTGGTTACAGAGGACTGAATGATATCCCCAACTGTAAGTTTACCCTTCAAGCATCGTTTTATGCACAATTTGAAATTTGAAGTCTTACACATTTTGAACAATTAGCCCTTCAAACAGAGATAGTTCTTTATGGCCACCCATCAAGACTAAGCAAAATCACAGGGAAACCAGGAAAGGATTTTGCTGCTAGCTAGAAATTGACTTATTGGCTAAAATTTGACTTATTCTTTCTTGTTCCCCTGTGTTGGCTGGACTTAGTCCTTCCTTAATGTCAGCAATTTCTCCAGTTAAAATAATGTGCTTTCTATGTTTTTTTGCCATGTGTTTAAAAATATATATTTGGATGTTTGCCTTGCTTTTCCAATGTTTTATAATATGATGGAAATTTAATCAAATGAAATTCCTGTGCTTATCATGCTTCATGCTTGCAACAGTTAAAGTGACCCCATATTTTTCTGTGCTTTATCTTATTTAGTAAAAGGAACCCATGCTTACCATGCTTTCCCCCATTGCTATTTGAGGGTAAAGTATGAGAAATACATGGAAATCATGGGGAGACAGGGGAAAAACCATGGTTTCCTTGCTTTACCCAATGCTTTCTGTATTGCAGGGAATTTATTTTTTCACTCTAAAATTTAGAATCCAAAATAAGAAAGTAATGCTTACTGCTGCCCTTTCAAGTAGGTACTGACATTTTCTTAGACAATCTGGTGCATTAGAAAACAATATCAATGCCTTCTCTGCAGATGACCTCACCAATAGATCAGGTGACTCATAAAGTTGTTTGCAATAAAGTTCTAGTTGTGATAATTCCTAAAAAGCAAAAAATAATTAGAATTTAAAAACCAGTAATTACAACACCAAATGTTATAGCTAATTTTCCATAAGTCAAGAAGTTGCAGCTACTTAACTCAAATTCGCTTAATTCAAACACATTTAACTCTTTATATATATATCCCAGGTCACTTTTAAAGTGGAAAAATTGCACTATTATAAAAGTGTTGGTGAAATATTTAGAATTGCTTATGCTTATTCTTAATGCTTATGCTTATGTTTAAAGTTAGGAAAGTTAATTTAACCATTCGTGTGAATTGTATAATGCAAAAATGAGGTTCATTCATTGGACAAACAGTTTATTGTTGGTGATTTTTAAAACACTGCAACTTCATTTTTGGTCACCAGGTGTATAAATATAAAAATGATTCATTGCAGCATTTAAAATAAATTTTCTCAATAATATAGCTTTTATTAACTCAATTTTCATGCAAAACGAATAATTTTGTGCTGTTGCTTAGACTCTTCATTATTTTCATTTCATTTTGTTTCTTCTTGATTCTTGCAGCTAAATTTTGCTTTAATTAATTTTAAATCATTATGACACAAAATTCTTCTAGCTTTTTGGAAATATTTTTTTAGAGATAAAAATTATCCAAGAGAACTTGTTTGCTCAAATTATCAACAAAGGAGAGTGGCTTAAATTTACAGGCCACTCAATTTAGAAAAATTCCATAAACTGTAGAATTTTCAAACTTCTCTGTTAGAGGTTTCTACAGTCCTCTTGTCAAAGATCCTCTTTGCACACATGAAATCTTCAAATTACAAAACATAGGGACAGATTATGTAGCCTGCTGCAAATATGGTAGAGAACAAAGAGAACATAGTTTTCATTTCAATTTTACTGAGTTTTTGTTCCACCATTTGTGTGCAGGCTACAGATGCTGTAACAGTTCAAAATAATTCAAGAGAGGCAGATATGAGCATCAGTGAGATTGATAAAAGATGTGAACAATTACAATATGTGCACCAGCCTATTTTTACTAAGCCCTGGCAGGCGACCTTTTTACACTTAAATTTATTGCCCTGGCAACATGCTTTGCTGGGCCATCAGCACCCTCCTCCTGGGCATCAAGATCATATGGTCCCACATAGCTGATAAAACGACATGCCCCCCCCCCCTTCATTACAGCCAACATAACAGCACACATGGCATGGCATCTATATGTTATGAAATGATGTGGGTGTGGACGTCGTCACACAGAAAGCTATATTTTATTCCATTACTATCGTAATTCATAGCAAGCTAATTAGAGAGGACATGGCATGTTATGCAATTACACACAATGAGGAATGATAAAAAAAATTTAAGATTTAGGGACCTATGCCCAATGCAAAATTCATGATGGGGAAAATATTTTACAAAAACAATTCTGCTTGCTTCTTCCTTGCTAATGCTTGTTTAGTATTATTCCTGCATGATCAGTATTGATATTTCATCAAAAATTTGATAAATTGTCTAAACAACCAGCAATCGTTATAAATTTTGAATAAAAATATGTTTTAATACCTGGTCATCCATTTTCCTACGTTGATCATCATATAATTTGTGCAGAGTGAAGTGTGTGCCCGTGTGGGTCAGGAATTCTGCGCGCCTTCACGTAATAACCTCGTTTTCAGCAATTTCTTCGAATTTCAACCATTTTAACAGATTTTTTACATGAAGTAGAATAAAGTTTACAATAAGTTGGCATGGCGGCGTATTTTTTAAGTTATGGCGGCAGCGATGAATCTGTTTTGAAAGAATTTCAGCAAAGGAAAGGCTTGTTTATGGCAACTTACTTGGTCAAGATTTGACAATGTTTAATGATGAAATTCAAGACGTCATAACGCTTCCATCGTCGTGGAGAGTTGAAAGGTTTGACTGTTATATTTACAATGCGATGTTAAATTAAATCCAGACCAGCAGCATCATCACCAAGTCGCCGATAAATATTTTTAGGCCATTTTTTGTTTATTGTTTTATTTTCAGAGTTATAACATTGTAGAAAATTCAGAAAAAGGCAGAAATATAATTTTACATATTATTTATATATATGTATTGATTAGACTAGCAGCTAGACTATATAAAACAAACTTTTATGAAGAAACCACGCACAACAAGTGACTGAATGACAGTCTACTAAGTACTAGAACACTTTTTCTTACTTCTTATCACCACGCTCCTTCGCAGCGCCTTTAGAAGTTTTATTTTATGAAAATTTGGGGTCCATGGGCATGATGTTTTGTTTTAAGTTACAGTGATTTTAAATACTCAAGAAAAATTTATATCCAGAACAAGAGAATTGTGGAGACAGAGCACACTTTTTTGCATGCACTGTAAAACAAACCAACTTTTATACTGACATTAGGCCCAGACTATGCATCAAGTAATTTTTTGATATATCGCTTGACGTTTTCAATGGAAGAAAGGCAATGTTTTTCCAAAATGTCACTGACGTTTTCAATCACAAAATTGTTGTCACATGTGTCACCCTAAGATGCACCTTTGATGGATAAAAAAAACAACAATGCAAATGAAACAATAGTCCAGGTGTGTCCTTCGAGGCAAATACATGCAAAAAGTCCATTCTCAAATTGCCTGTAGTGTATAATACTATATAAGCCTTACTGTATACTTTATACCAGGTAACCAAAAAATATCCATTTGCAGGGCTAATGATTTGAAATCTGTGAAAATAAAATTGTCAAGTTGGGGTATCCCAAACTCTAAGTTTTCCCTTCAGAGTCGCTTTATGCACAAATTTAGATTTTTAGGCCCACAGATGGATTTCAAGCTGTTCAGCCTTGCAATTGGGGATAGTTTTTTTTTATCATCCCATATAATAACACAATATTACATATAGTCCATGAGCCAAGGGCACTTGTCACTACCACTTGGGGGAATAACTTTCATAGTGATTTTCATTAAGAGTATGACCCTAAATGGCATGATAGACATTTTTAAAACGGGGCATTTAGAAATGACTGGGGGTCAAACATTGAAAATTCAGTGCTGAGCCTTCATAGAAAATAAAACTCTGTCGAACGTTTTACTTAATAGATAAAAAAATAACCTTAATATCAAAAGAAAGAACTTTTAAAACTGGACAAGGCCCCATTTACAGAATTGTGGTATCTTTTTTAGATCCAGAGATATGATACTTTAATCTTTTAAATTGTGACGTCACGACCTAGTTACTCCTTAGCAACAAGAACATTCTTATGTTTCAGAAGTGCCTTCTGTCGCAGA
>JAYJMH010041619.1:0-15014 GCA_036873815.1 Phacellophora camtschatica | reverse complement strand
TAGAGAAGAAAATCTTATATAATCCATCTCAAATTAAAATACAGCATAAAAGAAGAAAAAAGCATTACCAATTTTATCATGGATAAAAAGCTGATAACATCAGTCGCGAATGGAAATACAACTTAAAAGAAGAAATAGCAATACCAAGTATATTAGAGAAGAAAATCTTATATAATCCATCTCAAATTAAAATACAGCATAAAAGAAGAAAAAAGCATTACCAATTTTATTATGGATAAAAAGCTGATAACATCAGTCGCGAACGGAAATACAATTTAAAAGAAGAAATAGCATAGGCAAGTTTATTAGAGAAGAAAATCTGACTGTATTAGTCGCACATGGAAAGACAGTATAAAAGAAAAAATAGCATTACCAAGTTTATTATAGACGACAGGCGATATGATAAGTCTCAATTGAAATCACAGTGGAAAAAAATGAAAATAGCATTACGAAGTCTTTTTCACAAATGGCTGGTATCATCAGTGGCAATCGAAAATACAGTGTAAAAGAAGAAAATTGCAGTACCATGTTTATATCCGAAGAAACGTTGGTCTAATCAGCCGACGATGAAAACATAATATAAAAGGGAGATATAGCATTACCAAGTTTATTAGAAAAGAAAAAGCTTATAACATCAGTGTCAAATGAGAAAAGCAGTGCACAACTTCACAATCAACATGTATGGTAATTTTACACGAAGTACCTTGCGGAAATCGCAATAGAAAATTTAAGCTGAATTGATTAAATTTGACGTAACAATCAGTCAAATATGTATAAAATCGCGAGATACTAATTTATCAATCATTCGTTCAAGAGAACGAAACAGTGAAGACGAAAAGCTGCTGTGATCAACCACTAATAAGGAAAGTTCATCAAAAGGAAGAATAAAAGTTTACTACACGGCAAAAGCAGTTATCATCAGTCACAAATGAAAATACAGGGTAAAAGAAGAAATAGCATTACCAAGTTCATTATAGAAGAAAGGTTGATATAATTAGTCTCATTTTAAAATACAATGTTAAAAAAAGAATTAGCAGTGCCAAGTTTATTAGGAAAGACAATTTTATATAAACCGTCTCGAATTGAATTACAGCATCAAGAAGAAAGAGCATCTCCAAGTTTATTAGAGCAGAAAAGGCTGAAATCATCCGTAGCAAATGGAAATACAACGTAAAAGATGAATTAGCATTAGAAAGATTATTAGAGAAGAAAGGCTGATATAATCAGTCGCAAAATACAGCGTAAAAGAAGAGATAGCAGTACCATGTTTATTTGAGAACAAAACTGATATCATCCATCAGTCGCAAATGGAAATACAGGAAATAGCATCACCAATTTTATTAGAAAAGAAAGGCTGATATAATCAGTGTCAAATAAAAAATACAGTGTAAAAGAAGAAATAGCATTGGCAACTTGTTAGCGAAGAAAAGCTGATATAATCAGTCTCAAATCAAAATACAGTGTTAAAACAAGAAATAGCAATACCAAGTATATTAGAGAAGAAAATCTGATATAATCAATCTCAAATCAAAATACAGGATAAAAGAAGAAAAAAGCATTACCAATTTTTTTTATATAATAAATGCTGATAACATCAGTCGCAAACGGAAATACAAAGTAAAAGAAGAAACAGCATTGGCAAGTTTATTAGAGAAGAAAAGCTGATTGTATTAGTCGCAAATGAAAAGACAGTATATAGAAGAAATAACATTACCAGGTTAATTAGAGACGAAAGGCCGAGATTATAACTCTCAAAAGAAAATACAGTGGAAAAAAATGAAAATAACATAACGCAGTTCATTTCAGAAATTGCTGATAGCATCAGTGGCAAATAAAAATAGAGTGTAAAAGAAGAAAATTGCAGCACCATGTTTATATCCGAAGAAACGTTGGTCTAATCAGCCGACAATAAAAACACAATGTAAAAGAAAGAAATAGAATTACAAGGTTTATTCGAAAAGAAAGGCTGATATAATCAGTCTCAAATGAAATTACAGTGTGAAAAGATGAAATTGGAATTACGAAGTTTATCGCAGAACAAAAGCTGATGTCATCAGTGGCAAATGAAAACACAGTGTTAAAAAAAGAAATAGCATTACCAAGTTTATTAGAAAAGAAAAAGCTTATAGCATAAATGTCAAATAAGAAGAGCAGCAGACAACTTCATAATCAACATGTTCACTAGTAATTTTACACGAAGTACCTTGCAGAAATCCCATCAGAAAAATTAAGCTGAATTGATTAAATTTGACGAAACAGTCAATCAAATATGTATAAAATTATGAGATACTAATTTATCAATCATTCCTTAAAGAGAACGAAACAGTGAAGACGGAAAGCTGTTATGATCAATCACAAATACGAAAGAGCATAGAAAAGAGGAAGATAGGTTCAGTACATAACATAAGCAGATATCGGCAGTCTCAACTTAAAATACAGTGTTAAAAAAGAAATAGCAGTACCAAGTTTATTCTAAAAAAAAAGCTGATAACATAAGTCGCAAATGGAAGAACAATTTAAAAGAAGAAATAGCATTACCAGGTTTATTAAAGACGAAAGGCCGATATAATCAGTCGCAAATTAAAATACAGCGTAAAAAAGGAAATAGCATTACCAAGTCTATTAAAAAAGAAAAAGCTTATAGCATAAGTGTAAAATAAGAAGAGCTGCAGACAACTTTACAATCAACATGTTCGCTGGCAATTTTACACAAAGTACCTTGCAGAAATCCAAATAGAAAAATTAAGTTGAATTGATTAAATTTGAAGTTACAATCAGTGAAATATGCATAAAATCGCGAGATACTAATTTATCAATCATTCGGTCAGGAGAAAGAAACAGTGAGAACGGAAAGCTGTTGTGATCAATAGCTAATGAGGAAAGTGTTTCAAAAAGAAAAAGAAGCGCAGAAACCCATACCTTGCAAGAATAGCAAGTGTATGTGCCTAAAACTGAAAGGTTATGTATAACCCGTGTCCCCTGCCGGAAACAAGTCATCTCAAGACTTTCGCGGGCTAGGCACGTTAAATACGATAACTCACTCATTCACTCACAAAAGAATCGATTTTCTCAAATTTGGTACAAAGTTCCGTATAGGTTTGCCTGATTTTGGTATTGAAAGAACGGTATCAATTTTCACAAGTTTCATCTTTGACAGTATAAGGTTAAGAGCAGGGAGCGCCTACGAAAAATTGGAAACACTTAGGAAAATTTTCTATGAATAAGTTGACTTGTTAAAGTCTCAGTCCCGTCCGATCGTTCAGTCAGTTCTGAGAGCGATGAATAAGGGGTATTTTTCTAAAGCTTGGGTGGCACATCCCTTTCCAAATCAAATACCCCTCCCTCAGCTTTGGGTTTACGCGTGGCTAGCAAAACTGATTTGGAAGACAATCACCAAACTTTGCGAGAAAAAAAAATCCTAAATGACAAATAAATCCTTGAAATTACTCACTTTCCAACTCGAATGTGCTGCAATATATCAATAAAGCCAGCATCGTCTTGTCGTTTTACCTCTGTCAACTCAAAAACATGATGAACACATTTACTCCAACTCTCAGCCTAAAATAAAATGATAAAAATAATTTTTTTTTATTATTAAAAATTGATTATCTCCTTGTCCCCCACTTTTTTATGTCAAGACGAAAGAAGACATTGGAATCAAGAAAACGAAAGATGCATTACCGCAAATCCTCGAATTAGCCCTCTTGGGGCTAATTAATTTGAAACCTTTTTGAGTAGGGACTAATTCGAAGGCGTACTCTTTCCTATGTGATAACTACACAAATATGAATACTGCGGGATAACCATACATTGAAAAGAAAAACATAGATATGTATGTAAACAGAATTCGCTGAATAAAATGTGATATAACAGGCTTAATGAAATACGAAATTCGATGGTGGGGGCTTTTTCGAGGATTTAGGAATCTGAAAAACAAAAATATATTCTGCATCAAGAAGACCAAAAATGTAGGTACCCTTCAATCTTTCCAAACTTGCTTAATTCAAAACTCTCTCTGTTAACTCAAACTGTTGTGTATATCCCTTGAGAGCTTCCAGTGTTAATTTTGCTTTGGTTCTCTCAAAAACTCGCTAACTTAAACACACAAATTTTCTTTTCCTTGAGAGTTCGAAATAGCGGGGTTCGACTGTACTGATTTTTAAATCCATCCCCCAAAGAGTGAGCTTTTACTCGACCTGTTTTGTATGTTCCTTGGAAGCTTTTAGTCAAACAGTTCTGTATATCCCTATCCAGTGGCGTTGCTAGACGAAAAATACTGGGGTGGACTTATGAAGCGACCACACCCTTCAGAAGCTTTGAGAACGTGGGCAATGCCCTCTGATATCTGAGAAAACATGTCCACCCCGTGGCAAGGCCACTGTCCATATCCCTTCAAAGTTCTCAGAGTGTTGATTTGGCTGTTATTATTTCGATAACTCGCCATATCCGACAAATCGTCGATTCTCTTGAGAGTTCAAGACAGGGGAGACTGTATATTATCTTCATGAATCTTACACCAATAATTTTATTATGCAAGTACCACATTCAAATCTTCTGTTATTTTCATGCATAATATAAATAAATAAATATTGATTTAATGACAGTCAAAAACTAAGAAATGTAATTATAGCCATCTTACCTGAAAGCAAAATTTTTTCTTTATTGTTGGATCTCTAATAACTGGCGGTAATTGTAAAAAGTCACCACACAGAATAAGTTGTATCCCTCCAAATGGTGCCTCTGATTTCTTTACATAACGTGCAACAGCCTCGATTTTATCAAAATAGCTTGCTTGAACCATAGAAATCTCATCAATTATAAGACATTGACATTTCTTCCATTGTTGTCTGACAGCTGGTCTTGAAGCTAATTCATAACAAGTCTCTAATGCTGCATTGCCACTTCCAATACCTTTATTCGAAATATTACTTCATCATTAAATAAAAAACATTAATTTACTCAGAAGAGTTATACCTATAACATACCAAAAATATAAAGAAAATGCATATAACCAATGAAAAAAATTGTAATCAAAACACAAAAATAACAACCAAATTAAACATTACCATAAAAAATTTCAAAATGCAACTTCTACTTTTTTAGTCAATGCTCACTTTAATTCACAACATTTGCCTTCTGACTCAAACTTAAAATACCAAGAGATTTGGTTAATTGTGCAGTGTTGGGCTCTGGATATATAGGAGAGGATGTGACATGACTAAAATGGTTAATTAGGCAAAAATGGATGACTAAAATGGATAACTAGGCAAAAATGCAGGAACTTCCAAAACCAGCCACTGGGCATGTTGCATAAATGTTTAATTTTGAATTTATAAGGCTCTTTTCATTTTCGTCTATGCATTTTTCAGGAATAAAAATTTATACTATGTAATTACTTTTATTATTTGTTATCATTCATATGTTTATGTTGTCACAATAGTTTATACCTGAATGGCATCCTGCAACCCAATATTTAGAACTAGTTTTCATAACAGGTACTAGAATACCACTACAGGTTTGGCTAACAGCCGGTTAGTGCAAAAATGCACTTTAAATTTCTTATCACTTTAAAGAAATTTCATTATCGTTTTCATCTCAGCTAAAAAATTTTCACAATTCTTTGCAAGTTTTTAAAAGTTTTCTGGATACTAAAGTTAAAGATGTGATTTTTGACCATGTAAATAAGTACTCGTGACAATTTGCATTTTGGATCTTGTATTTGGTTTACTTTGTATCCAGTTGTTTGAATAAAGGCTACAGGGTTTATATGTTCTTGGAAAACATACATTTTAACATTCAACTTCCATAAATGTAAATTTTATTTTTTTGCAGATGTAAAAATGTTACCACTTATATACAAGGGGAGGAACAAGGGCCCAAACTCTCGTCTCCTGCAGCTTTCCCATCTCCCTTGCATTTTTTTGGATAAATATCTGTTACTTCCCTTTTTTGTGCAATTTTATTCCTTCTCGTTTTGTCTGCTCTACCTCTGTAGATAATGATTTCAAATATACCAAATGTGCACCGTGTTCTTCTAATTATTGTTCATAAATTTACAAAGAGATATTTCTTTATTTTAATAATTTTTTTAACAAGAAGTTTTTCACATTTTAATGATAAAAAGTAAAATTTAAAAATTTATTGCTTGAATTTGCTTGTGAATTTAAATGCAAATTTTAACATTCAATATATAACCAATCAAAGTATGGATATATATTTATTGAAATGAAAACCCAAACAGAATTTTGGGGCTAATTTTAACGAGTAGTGACACGAAGCCTTCTTCTGTTATTATTTATAGTTATTTAATATTTGGCACAGAATACCACTCAGGTAAAAACTACCTACACTACAATATTGTACTTGCTTTGTAGGTATTAAGATAACCTCTACCTGCAAAAGAATGTAATGTGATGCCTCCAATGTGACATGCAGCAATGCCAGTGCTTGCTGAAGCAACAGTTGATGCCGGTGGCAAAGCACCAAGTAACCTCTTTAATAAATAGGATTTTCCAGTTCCTGCACTGCCAGTAAAAAACACACTCTGACCCTTCATAACAGCATCAAGGATCTTAGATTGCTCAGCCGTGAGTTTCCGTTTTAATAGTGTTGCAGACTTGGTAGGGGCCATCACTTTCATGTCATCTATGCTGCTGTTTATACGTTTACGTGGAAAATTCGATGAACCATCCGGAACCCGTTTTCTTTTTGGTGTAATGTCCGTCATAACATGTCTAGATCTTGAAGGTATATTCCGTGATGTCGGCGGAAGATTTTCATTATACACAGAGCAATCCTTCTCTGTAAGCGGACTGATAAACTCAAATTCCTTGGACAACGAACTGTACAACTTTGTCCTTTCAGTAGCATGGGCCTTTCTGATACCAACTTTTATAGCTAAAACTTTTAAAAACATTGCTAACCTATCCGGTGGACAGTTAGATATTAGCAACTGTATTTTATCTTGTGTCTTGATAGTTGCTTTGCCCTCTCGGATAAATTTTTTGAAAAGTTTTACGTTCTTCATGACAATATCTTGTTGCTTGCCACTACTTTTGCTTGGCGTAACTTTAATGACGATATCCTTGAATTGATCACGTCCCAAGGCAATCGTGCAACTTTGAGCCTTCTGGATTTTACTAACATGGCCGGTTGTTGTTATATTTTCAACAGCAAGAGAACAATCGAGTTCAAAGTCGTTTAAATCCATCTTCGTTTTTTTTTTACAAAATATTCTCTTTCCATGCGTTAGGCCAAGTCAAAACTGTTTTCATATTTTCCCACTTTATTTTCAACGAACCAATCAGAACGAACCAATCTCTCGACCCATGCCCTGAGGTTCAAACCGTTTTCACCGTTCTCTTTTGAATTGTATATTTTTATACACCCAAAACAAAAACATAACAACATCCGTAAATGAGCAGCACAGCTGCTTCGATTTAAAAAACAATTTTGCTGCGTTTTTTACTGCCATGAGAAAATTAAAATGTAATTAATTCATAAAATGAAATCAATCAAGAAATCAAGGGATAGATTTCGAAAAAAAAATTACGCTTTTTCTACGATTTCTGTTTTTTGGGGCAAGTTTTGCAATTTTTTTTATAAGAAACCGCTTCAGAAAAATATTTTTCATATACAGAGAAGAAACTTTTAAGAAACTTTTGCGGGTAAAATTTGGTCTAAAATGGCCCAAAATTAACAAACTTTTACTGCTAAGGCATGAGCCAGGTTTGTTACAAAAAAAAACGTGCAGACAAAGGGTAGTCACTGCACGGGCTTTAGGAAAAGTAAAATTTATATTTTATTCTCATTTCGATTTTTATTCATTCCACCTGTCCTACATTCCGTATTATTATTTCAGCAATTATAACATTTTATAAGCACTTATAGCACTCGCAAACTGTTCCAAATATTTTTTTACAGTGAGCTCTTATTGCACTGTAGTTATTAACTTGAAATAAAAAAGTTAAGATGTATCGTAGACGCCAGATGTCAATTTGAATACTTCTATCAGATCTTTGCGTTTTCTATGGTAAGTCAAGGCATGGGTTTTAAAACACGATTAATGTTGTTCGTACAACGTGCTCTTTACTGTGTCTTATCTTGTGAAACAGTTACGCCTTCCTTGTGAGGCTTTTTATGCGCCTTCGACATGCTCTTTACTGTGTCCGGGCTGTGTCCTATCTCATGCAACAGTTGCACCTTTGATACGGCACCACATATTTTTATAATTAAATGTTACAAAAAGAAAATTCTTATTCGATTACTCCTTTTATTAAAGTTAAAAGGTTATAGAATCAAAGGCAATGTCTTATGTTGGATCACTGATTTCTTGTCAGGAAGGAGACAAACAGTAGATGCAAATAGATATTTCTGGAGCTGGGCCCCAGTAGATAGTGCGATTCCCCAGGGAAGTGTACTCGGTCCCCTTCTGTTTATATGCTACTATCAAAATATTTGCTGACGATACAAAGATCTCACGCCAAGTGAAAGTGCAAGACAGCAAAAAAATTACAATCGGACTTGAAAAAATTGCAATATTGGGCCGATAAATGGCATCTACGCTTCAATGCGAGCAAATGCAAAGCAATGCATCTCGGCAATAGCAACCTTAATCATGAATTAATCAAATGGAGGGGAAAAGTTCCTCTATGAAATTGCATTGCGATAAAGGCCTGGGAATGTAGACAACAATCTTAAGTTCAGCAGACATGCAGAAATTGCATTAGTAAAAGCCAATCGAATGGGAATGATTAAACGCTCATTTAGCTATCTTGATAAAGAAATATTGAACTGTCGTTTTAAAACACCATACTTAGAATATGGAAATATATACGCACGATTTCTATGATACTGAGGAATTATTCCATATTGAGGAAAATAGCATAAGAAAGGCAATGATTTCAAAATCAAAAAGCAAGGATGCAGAAGGGACGTAAAGGAAAATATTTTTTGGACGTTTGGAACAAATTACCCAACTCAATATTCAATGCAAAGTCCTTGTGTTAATTTAAAATGAAGATTGATGAATTTTTCGGTGACGTTAAATACTTATTGGATAGAGAAGAAATGATCCTAAACATTAGCAAATAAGCGATACGTAATTTCGAATTGCAAGGAAAAATTAAAATATATTTCTCAGTGGATATATTTCTCTTTACTCCGACCTTACTCCGATTTTTGCTGGGTGGAGAGATCTGTAACAGGCAATTAGCCTACCGCAGCAATGGTTATGTCATGTTATGCTGAAAATGTTTTATTACAAATCATCATTTTGTGGTAAGTTAAAGAATTTCTAGACAAATAACTCAAATAAATTTAATTCAAAATCTTTCAACTTGTGCACATCACATAATGCTTGCAAAATTCTTTATGGTCTAAAAAGTAGAAAAAATTAAGTACTAGGTGTTTCACTGTTTCACCAGCTCATTCCTCCCAGAGTGCATTAACATTGCCATAAAAAAACCAGTGTTGAAAAATTTTAAGTTGCATAAATAAGCAGAGCCATAGAAACACAGTAAACAATGACAGCAGTAAAGGCAATATACAAACAGTAAATTGGAACCTTAGAATTTGGCTCCTTTACTTGAGCTGAACTCTTTGATGTAAATAGCAATGTTTTCACCTGCACATAAAAGATAGATAGATATCAATACAATTCCAATACAAATTTACAATGGAAAATAACAATTAAATGCAACAACAATAAAACCTGACCTCTTAGCTTAAAGGTAGATTTTCCTACATTGTGTGAGGACACCAAGAAAAAGCCTTCATTAGACTATCTAGCAGGATGCCCTTAAAAAATTTCATATTGTGAGTATGTACAGGGCTTCTTATCCTTCGGATATTGCAAATAAAATAAATAATAAAAAAAATGTTTTAAATGAAATTACAATAAAATTTTGAAAAAGGTCTTAAATTTTGGCAAATTAAAATTTGAATATGAATTTTTAATTACAGAACATGAACAGAAGATTTGTTTATTTTGAATTATGCACCATCTAAAAATATATCATGATAATTATTACTTCTGCAAACATAGGGAATATGATACAATAAAACACACAAGCAGTAAAATACATAAGTAATAGAAAAGTTGCACTGTGATTACTTTACTTACAGATTTGTCCAATTTATCACTGAATTTAGGGGAAGAGAAATTTTCCATAACATGTTCATATCCAGCTTTTCCATATCTAACTTTCATTTCCGAGTCATCACTAAATTTCTTCATGGCAGTAGAAAACGCCAAAGGATTTGAATCACACAGAAACCCTGTAACATCATCAATAACTGTCTCTAATGGTCCACCAGAATTGCATGCTATAACAGGGCATTTCATGTACATAGCTTCGATGGGAACTAATCCAAAGTGCTCATTGCTTGGAGTGTAAAGCAGGCAAGATGAATATGTCAGCAAAGCAACTCTCTCAGCATTACTGAATGACCTAACAAATGTTATGTGATCCATCAAATCATTTTCCATGGCAAACTGTCTCAGCTCCAAGTAGTGTTCTTTGTTTTCAATGACTCTTTCATCATATCCACCTTAAATAATTCAATAGAATTCTCAAAAAATGCCAAGAACTCAACATTAAGTCAAACTTTCTCCAAAGCAGATCAAACATCTTGTCTAATTAAAATTATAGAAAATTACAAGTGGCAATAGCATAGGCATGTTACAAAAGTTTCTGTCAAAATATTAATTTGGTCCTTGAAAACACAGCAGCAATATTAATATTAATAAATTTCTTACCAGCCATTATCAAATGAGTTTGTTTCCATGTCTCTTTGTCAACTTTCTTCCTAAATTCCCTCAAAGACTCAAGTGCCAAAACTAAATTCTTTTTCCTTTCATACCTATTAATTGATAGAAATATATGCTTGGCAGCAGGAGGCAAAATATCAATCAAATTTTCCCTGTCTGCATGAATTTCAAAACTCTTCATATTGATTGCAGGATACATAACTGTCACAGGGCTTTTAGACAATGATGTAAAAGTTTCCCTGAATGTTTCAGCTGTGAATTTACTATTAACCATGATGAAGTCAGCCAAACCTGCAAAAAAACAATATATAATACATACTGAATATATATATATATATATATGTAATGCATAAATACCATGTTTAATATATGATAAATAAAAAGTAATAAATGAATTAGTATTTTTGACTGTTTTTATGATGTATATGCAGACTGAATCTGATGGTAAACTTTTGCAAGATCTTTGTTTGGCGCAGAACTAGTTATTTCTATTATTTTATTATTTAATATTTGGTGCAGGCAACACAAACATTATTCATCCCTGGACGTATACAATATAATATGAACAAAACAACAGAATTAAAACTTAATTTAAAAGAATTTAGATTTCATTTAGAACTATTTTGGTGGGTGTGGCAAGACGACAAACATATTTTTGAAAAGGAAGAGAACAGCTTTTAATACCTGTGGTTCTTTCTTCTATCCAGTCTAATGGTTTTCTGTAAATTTTCTTTATAAAGCTTCTTCTTTTAGTCAGTAACAAATCAGGAAAGTGACAATAGAACATTATTCTTGCTACCCTTTGAAGCTTCAATACTGGGATACATGCTGACACCTGGTCACAGAAGATTATTTCCGGGTTGTACTTTGAAAAAAATACCAAATAAAATGCCACATAAATCATACGGATGTATGCAAATAGTGCATGAAGCCTGCCAAACACATGTCTTGGTAACCAATCCCCAACAGAGGTGACATTCAAAGTTCCATCTTTGGTTTCAATGAAACAATGATCTGGGTTATGGTGTGATGTAAAAATATGAACATTGTGTCCTTTGCTTTTAAGTGCAACTGCTGCATCAACGATGAATCGTTCTGCACCTCCAATGCCGAGATCAGGATGTATGAATGCCACCACCACCATACTTTAAAAGTCAATCAGTTCACACACAAAAATGGGCCTAAAAATATTTTACAGGCGAGACCCCTAAAATTACTGTCTTTCTGCCAAGCAGTGAATTAATAATTAGGCCTGAAGCGTTGTCTTTCGTCTATTTCATGGTGTAGTTGATCTTCGTGGCTTTATTGACAACTTAAAGAGGAAAATTGGAAATCTTCCGTTGTACTTCTTCGAATGTTTGCTGACTTCAACTGCAAGCTGAACTTTGACTTTAGGCCACGTGGAACATTTTCCAACAACAATAACAACAACGAAAATACGATTTTTGTAATTTTATTCAAATTGCAACACTGTCAGTTTTTATTTCATTTCGTTGACAAAAAAGATTCTTGAACCGATCTGTTTGTTTAAAGAACACAGAACAAGCCAAAGAACAAACAATAAAAGAACATACCTTACAAAACAGTTTCAACCATCCCTGAATAAAGAAGTTTGCAAAAGCTCTTTTTTATTTACAGATACGACGAACTTTATCTTTTTAATTGCAGCAAAAATAACAAAATGCAAAATCAAGCAAAGGCAAAAAAAAATTACCTACCCCGTAAATAAAACCAATTGCCTCGTTGCGCAATGAAAAACTATTTTGAAAAAAAAATTTGGAACTTTCCAAAAAATTAGCAAAAAATTATCTCAAACAGTGAAGTAATCTGCATCGCAAAATTTCCAAAATTCAAACAAAGTTTCTTAATGAACATGCTTGATTACCTAAAAATCGAGTAATTCTCCAATGACACAAAAGCCAAAAATAATTTGCCAGCCCGGCCACGTTCAGCTTGTAGCACGTGATCAGTCAGCCCATGTTTACCAGATATGCCAGCCAGTCCAGGCTGCCCAACACCTCCTAACAACCAGGTCAAACCCAAGTTTAATTCAATATCAGATGATGATGCCTGCTCAGTCTTACCAGTCAACTGATTTCCCCTCTAGTAGATAAGAGAATTACTCAAGGCAATCCACTTTTACGGGGTTTTGCGGCTTCAAACCCACCCATATGAGTGGCATATACCCAAACCCAAAATACATTATGTGATGAGGACAAGGAGATATGGACATTAGTGTAAGCCACAATGCACTCAGAGAGGCTGAAGAAAACTGCGAGGTGGCCATACGGTTGAAGGAAACGGCCATGTGCGGAATGTCTATTTACTAAAGAAGAAAAGGACCAAACAAGAGTAAATAAATGAATGGATTAAGTGATGCAAATGCATAACCTGGAAAACTGCATAAAAAGGTCCTGCATTTCTTTTGAGCAAAGAGGTAAGCGTCTGGAGTTTTTAGGAGACGATGCTTCATGAGTCAATACAGGCATCAGTCATTCAAAAAGTAAACTGAAGCTGCAGGAAGGATCCATATCAATAATGCAGGCCAACAAAACTATAAACACAATACGATTGCCAAAAATTGATCTGAAGACATTTGATGGAAGTCCCCCATGGAAACATCCTCAGATTACATTAATTCTGGGAAGGATTTAAGCACACCGTACACAAGCACCCTACTTTTGCCGATCAGCAGAAGTTACAGCACTTAAAAGGTATTTTAAGGGGACCTGCGTTTGTGACGATTTCAAGCCTAGAAACGAGAGGTGAAAACTGTAAAGCCGCAGTTGAAAGAGCGATTTGGACAAAAACAACTTCACGAAAAGAGCCCTATGAAGAGTTGCAAAAACTTGCAAAGGATGGAGAAGCTTATGAAGAGTTGGGGAACCAGTATGGGGCTTTGCTGGCCGTGGGAAATAAAACTGATTAATGCGGAACTACTATGGTACTAAAGTCAATGCACAAACTGCCGATTATTTTCGGGACCAACGTAAAGCTCTGGAGAAATGAGGTGCACATCAAAGGGAAGCAACAGCGGATAAGAGAAGGCCAAGAGATAGAAGAAAAGAAGATGGGGCAAGACGCTTTCATACAGCATCTGGCGCAATGTTTATTCCTTAGACTTTAAATAAAAACGAGATGAAAAGTTCTCCTACTGCCTCATGTTTTCCGAAAGTACAAAAGGATGCCATAAGTGCCTGGAGAAATGTCACAGAGTTGATAAGTGCCCCAGCAGCAAACAAATGCAAGAAATGCTCATAGGAAGCAACTACCATGAGTCACTTTGCGATAAAGCAAAATGAGGCTATAAAAGAGCCCCCTGGTGTCAATAGACTGAAATAGAATTGCGGAACAAGAGCATTAGTTGCATATCAGACTGTCGTGGCAAAACTTCGTTCTTGTGATGGCACGGAAAGAAGTAAAATGCAGAGTTTTGTTGGATTCCGGGAGTGCATGGTCATGCATAACACAAGGTTTAGCAGGTGAATTGCAGAGCAAAGCCAGTAGGTGAGCATTCAACACAGGATTTTGAAGGACTGAATGAAACCAAAAAGACTGTTAAAACTGAGCAGCATACTGTTCAGTTGGCAAGCCTGAATGGAACATATCAATGAGAGAACATTGCTGTGAGAACCTTGACAGCAATCAAGAAAGTTGGCAATCCTGATCCTGTAGCCCTCAAAATAACGTTCGTGACGAAAGTAAAGTAAAGTAACGAAGTAATCTAAAAGGGATGTTCCTCACTAATGTAAGCAAGGCGGTTCACCTTAAAGTTGGTGTTTTGCTTGGCAGCAAATATACAGACGTCCGTGTCCGCTGATTACGATCCAGGATGACCTAGGAGGCAGGAACTTTGGATAAAGTGAATGTTGACAATACACTTAATGTAGAAACTTAATGAAAAAACTAGAGGCAGCCCATGGCGCTTGACTAAAATATTGTTATTCGTGGGATGGTGACGTCACTCCAATTTGTATCTAACATCTGCCTATCATCTAACATCTCCAATTTGTATCTAACATCCCACCAAGGTCATACTTGCTGCGAAAGTGTGAGGAGAGCTGCAAACTCTCTGTAATTCCAGGCAAAGGCAAAAGGAATCACGAGGTGTGGTCACATCGAGAGGAAGGACCGGTCATCCTGTTGGGCCCCCCTGCGCCAAGCGTAGAAATCCATACCTTGCGAGAATAGCAAATGTATGTGCCTGAAACTGAAAGGTTATGTATAACCTGTGCCCCCTGCT
>JAYJMH010041608.1:0-15014 GCA_036873815.1 Phacellophora camtschatica | reverse complement strand
GTCTGACCTATATATATATATATATATATATATATATATATATATATTTTATACCATGTTTTTAATGATACAGTTTTACTAATTTGTCTCAGAAATATTCAAAATGGCTGTGAATGGGAACTTAGCCACCCAAAATCAGGTGTCACAGTTTGAAGGGCACCAGACTGTTCCTTGAGACGGCGGGTTATGTAGCTGCGAGAAAGGATATCTTTGGAGATTTGTACGCAGCGGAGGAAAGTTATCGGTTTATTTATAACTGAGTTGTTGATACGTTTGGCCATACATATTGCACTCTTTGTATGTGATTTATTGAAACAAAATCATTTGGATTTCATTAAAACAGCAAAATTATGAAACGTGTGATGTGGTGTTTGTTTTCTTGATGCTTACAAGATAGAGACATGGTTGCTTGCTTTTCGTTACACTGGATGGATGGACATGCGGAAATAAAAGTTTCCAGACAATGTCTTGCGAAAAAGGTATTTTGAGGCATTGCTTATAAGAAATATCGCCATGGCAAATATCGCAGCTGTGAGGCTCATTTCAGTGCTTCTTGGTAAATTTTCGCTTTTGAAATTCAACGATGTCTGAATGAAGAAAATTTCGAAATGAATGAAGATTTGATATTGAACATGGAAGTGCACCATGTCATGGAACTTCTTAGCCAGTGTTTAAGTCCCATGGAGCAATTGCAGTGTTATTTAGCTGCTCAACAAGGCTACCTCAGTCAGGTATAAAAGTTAAGCTTAATTTCTCTAATACTCAAAGCACTTTTTTTCTATATGGACTTTGCATATCCTTTTAAACAACCGGTTTTCCAGCAGCAAAATTTTCGTCAACAATCAAAAATTTGTCTGTTGACAGTTTTTAGACATCAAATGAAATTTTATTCACTTGTTATTTTTTGTTTCTTGCATGGTAAAACGGAAACTTTATTGCATCGGGTATATATTGCATGAAATTAATTTGCTTATATTTTGCAAGAATGCCACAGGGTTGCCATGTATGAACAGGCTCCCTGTGGTTTCGTCACGCAATTTCTGTAAGTTACTGTAACCTCAACCTGCCACACAAAACGTTGAATTGACGTTTCTGCAGAGTGCACAAAAAAGATCAACCTTCCTCTGGTTGGAAATTCCATTTCTTAAACCTTCCTTAATTGATATAGTCATATTGTATCAACAAAATACAATTTGTAAGTTCGAATTTTCCGATGTTTCCCATTGCAACAATTATGAAATATGTTTACACAAACAAGTTTGCCTCCAAAAATATATATCTCGTTGAAGGTTTCTCTGTCATAAAGACGGATTGCTAATTATTTTTTAACCTTCCCTTCCTTAAATATTACCTCCACTGTCATAACCCTCTTCCGGCTCAGAGCCGTGGAACCGTGATATTTTCTGGACTCAGCGTTTCTGTTAAAGATCCACCCACCTAGCCCATGTTGTTATCCTTATTTTATTTCATGGTATTGCACTCATTTTTTACAGGAAACTTTATCTGGACTTTGCATTGGGGTTTCGTAATTTTGGGCACAATATGCATGGTAAAAGTTTCTTAAAGCGTTCCTTGATTTGCCATGAAATTGAATATGTATAATTTACCATAATTCATCGAGAACCCCTGAAAATAGCTTTTTGAGTCCGGAAAATCACAAAAAGAACCTAATTACAATAATCTAATCAATCTTTTTGAGCCCAGAAAATTAGAAAAAGAACCTGATCACATTCAAAGATCAATACAGTACTGTGCATTATACATTTGTAATTGCGGATTGACCTCTTCTTCTTTCTAATAGAGTTTCTTAATTTTCTGGAAGAGGCCACCACAGTTTCTTATGAACTCTTTCTTGTATAAAAAAAGTGGGTGTACTCTCAGTAACGCAGAGGTGGCAGGGGTTTAACTTCCCCCAGGCCTCAGCCTGAAGGGGGCCTTTTAATTTTTCAGACAATTTTTCATGCTTGTCTCCTCCTGAGAATCTGAGAATACATTTACAAGATATATTAACATTTTGTGGCCTTGTTCTACATATATCAATATTTATATTTAGCAGTTTTTTAGTGCGCAAGTGCCCGGCCGCTTATTTTATTTTTGTCCTCCATAGTCTTGTTTTTATTTGGGGCAGTGTGCGCCTTATTTTTATTTAGGCCTCTGCATGGATCTTGTTTTCATTTGGGGCCCTGAAAATAGTGTTGTTTTTTTTGGGCACCTGCAGGAGTCCCGGCGTTTTTTTTTTAATAAAGATAGACATTATAGCGAAGATTCCCGGGATGAGGAAGATGTTTCATTGATTGTTTAAGGGCGTGGTCGTGTTTTAAGTCAAAATAATGAGCGCGGCCATAAAATATTTTGTCCCTTCGCCTTCGCATGCTCTACTCTTGGTACAAGGTCTCAAAATCCTCTCGGCGGCCCTATGTTCTTGCCATAGTAAAATTTATGTTTTGGTGACTCACTCCAGCCAAAGACAAGAAACTTACGTTTTTCGTGACAGGTTATGTTTAGATAAATGTTTCATCACTAATAACTTATTTAAAATTATTTTTTGCTGTAAACTTTACTCCCCCTAGCCCCGGAAGTTGCGTATGGCTCATCAACTCATGAATTGCATATTTCTTAATTTGATTAGGTGGTGCCACCCTCTGCCAAATAGAAACTTGCATACATTATGGAAGGTCAATGTTTTAATTTACTTTTTTCTTGTCTGAATATTTAAAGTTGCACAACTCTATATTTTAGAGAATCTATGGTGTAAAATGACATTCGCCCTGTGGAGTAGAATTTATTCACAGTATCGGAAATGTGACAGATTTCGTGGATTAAATTTAGGATTACAAAAATTGTCTCTATAACCTCCTGAAATATTCAAGGATTTGCATTCACAAACATTTGCTCACTATTTTATCCATCAAAGTCATAAGATGTGTTTGCGAAATATCAGTTTTCTGGCTCATACCTGGTCATTGTTTTGTTAAGTATTCTGGTGACCTTTCGTGACACTTTTCAACAAATATTACATGTTATTAGAAATTAAAGCAAATGAACAGAGACATAGCGGTTTTGACTGCATAATGTTGACGGTTTCTTATTGGTCTAAATGTTGCTTCCTTACACGTCCGACATTCCACCTTGTTGGTCTAAATATAACTTTCTTGGACGTCTAATTTTAACTCCGTTGATCTGCTTTATTATCGTCGGTTCTAGGTCTTATGCTCCACATCATAACGATTTCTTTTCGCAAATAGTACAACGTTATTTTCATTATTTCGCAAATATTGTAGAGTTAATATTATAATGCCTCTGGTTCCTATTTTTGAATTTTGAATTTTTAGTCCAACTAGTATACCTTGAATCTTAAATTCCGAATTTGAATTTTCAGTTCTGCACCTAACCATGTGAAAATCAACGTAAAAGTACATCTTTCATTTCATTGCACCAATCTATTGATTGAGTGTCTTTTGTATGTGGTTCTACATGAGATGGTGTAGTTTTACACTTGTTCGTTTCTCTGTAAGCACGCCAATGTTGACGTTAAGCATGATTTTAACCACAAGAATCGCGTTTACGTTGCTTGCGACAACTAAGTTCCCATTTGATCGCAAGGATCGCACTAAATTCTTCAAAAAGGCATCAATTATACAGTTGAACCCCGCAATCTCGAACTCTCTAGGGGAACAAAAATTTATTCGAGATTGCGTGTATTTGAGATAACCAAAGCTGAATCAACGTTCGAAGCTCTCAAGGGATATACAACAAATTTCGAGTTAAGTCTGAATTTATCAAAATCTTTGCTAGGCCTATATTTATCATAAAAGCAGTAACACATTTGTACCTTTTCGATATAAAATAAGAGGCCAGATATTAGCGGCGGATGGCGGTTTCAGTGAGCATACGCGATAATTTAAAAAAAAAATGACATTAATATGTGAGGCTTTTCGTAATCTATTTCTTTCATTTTCAATTGTTGAAAAACCTTCCTTAAACCAGGTTTGTGGCTTTGTGAGGTTTTACATCTCTGCTGTTATCTTAACCTTTACCTTTCTCTAAACCAGGTTTGTGGTGGGTTTATAAGGCTCCGTATCTCTGCTGTCATCGACCATAAATGTGTTAAATGTTTGTTGATATTTGTCTTGTGATTTTCGAAGACAAACATTATTTCTGTCACTGGTTTTTCCCTTCTCCGCAATGTTTCAAGTGTAGTCATTCATTTGGGAAGGCTGCTTCTGCTGCTCCTCTTTTTCTTCGTGTCAACTTCTGCAACTGTTCAAGAAAACTTGACTTTTGAAAGCTGTCGTTTCATTTTTTGGTTACAACAGAATTTGACTTAATTTCGCGGTTTTTATGAATACCGATAAGACAAAAATGTATAGTAGCCATGTTGTTTAGTTACGAGAGGGGCTTACGTATAAACGTATGGCTTGTAGCCATCTGTTAATCAATGATAATCAGATTATCTGCCATATTTTTAATTTGATAAATTGAAGGCCTGTTTTTTAGATCTTGCAGACCTTCTAAATTCTGGAAATGGTAGGCTTCCGAAAAAAAATTTAAAACCTTCAAAGAACAAGAAATCTGAAAATCCTTCAAAAAAATTTTATCTTGAAACTATTGTTCACAGGTTCCCACAGTTAGCGTGCCTCCTAGCGACAGTGGCAAGTTTCCGGGAAACTTTGAATTTTTAAGTGCGGAAAGTTTAGAGAACTTCATAACCAACCGTTTTCAGAAGATTGAATTTAAAGAAGATTGTGAGGATTGTGAGGATGGCCTAGTTGGTTAAGGTGCCTGACTCACGATCGTAAGATCGTGGGTTCGAACCCCACCAAAGTCATACTTGCTGTGAAAGTGTGAGGAAAGCTGCCAACTCTCTATAATTCCAGGCAAAAAGGAATCACGAGGTGTGGTTACATCAAGATGAAGGACCGGGTACGCCCTTATGCTTAGTTTATCCTTGTGCTATACAGGGGCCCTTTGCTATACCAACCAATACCTTCCGAGAATAGTAAGTGTATTTGCCGGAAACTAAAACTGAAAGAACACGAATTCGAATTCCTAAATAAGAAGACTACCGAAAAAATAGTTAAAACATGCCTTTTGTGTCCAATCAATTTCCTTATCAGTACAAAACAATAGTCCATCTATGGAAGGCCCCACTTATCTATTTATGGCAAATAACTTTATCTCATTCATTTACTTTCACTTGTTTGAACTTTAACTTTGAACTTTCCAATTTGAGCATATTGTCGTTTAGGTTGCACAGCATTCTCATTGAATGTTGTAAGATGTTTTGCTTTGTATGTTTAAAAGATTAAGTTTTTTCGTTTATTTAACCAATCAAGAAAATTAAGTAGAGTGAGATCATCCAGCTTCAAATGAAATTTTTAATTTGTATCAATAACTCCGTTCAAAAACTTTAATTTGAATTCTACAAGGCTCCGTGCTTTGTCCAATGATATGCGTAAAATTCATAAACGATGAGTTGTTACGGAAATGTTTTGAAATATTTTACCAAATGTAATGAAACTTGTTTACAATTCTATCTAGTGCCCAATTTTATTTCAATTAATTGCTAAATTTTTCATCATATGTTATCATATTTCATTTTACATTCCTTTTTGTCACTTAATCACACAGCATGAACCAACAGTGAATTCTGAGTGTGTTTTTGTGTGTCCAGCATTCTAGGTTCATGAATGTCATTACAAAGTCATTGGATCAAGTTTTTTAATTTATCTTTTTTCAGGACTTGAAATCTTCACTCCAGAAATAGCTGCTGCATATTTTTTGATACGACACTTTTGTGAAAAAGCGTGTGCCTCGTTACCCTAAATCCTCCAATTAACCTCTTAGAGGCTAATTAATTTAAGATTTTTTAGGTGGGGCTAATTAAAGCCGGTAGAATAACTACAAAGAAAAAAGGAAGACATGCATATGCTAAGCGTCCGAAGATGGGGGCTTATTCTTGGGGTGGGCTTTTTCTTGGGGTGGGCTTTTTCTTGGGGTGGGCTTTTACGAGGGAGGATAGCTCGAGGACTTTTATTATATTTTTAATAATTATTATTAGTATTATCCTCATCATTATTATTGTTTTTGTTTTTTTATTATTGCTGGGAACATTAAGTATCATGGGAACATTTTACACACAGCACTGTCGTATTGAAATGTTGGTGAAAACGTTTTAGGGCAATAGTGTCGAGTAAATCGAGCCCTGGTATCAGAAATATCTTAAATTTTCTATTGCTCGCTATTGTTATGAGAAACAATATAATCCATTGAAATACCCCTGAAATTCTAGTACTAAGTTCTAATAAAGGTTTTTCTTATAAACAAAAAGTGTAAAGCAACATAAATACAAAATAAATTTTAGTCAATAATAGAAATTTGAGACATATGTCTGTGGACTGCAACGAACTAACTCACCAGGGCTTGCCATGTTGGACAGTGAGTTTGACTGTTGCGTGCAATAGGTTTCCTGATTGATATATTGAAAAAGATTTAAATTTTATCCCATTGTTGAACAACAATAAAACATTGTTCTTTCAGTTGTCTTTTGAGAACATCAGTATCTGAATTTCTTGTATAGGCGTTTCTTATGCGGAAACTTAACGGGTGTTTTTAGAAATGTTACACGTTTGCAAGGTTACTGTGGAGGAGCTTATATTTTGATATTTCTAGTTTTGATTCAATTTTGCTTTAACTTAAACTTTGATACTTTGGTTGGCCGTTCGATAACAGCATAGAGGAAAAACGTTTCTCCTGCTGACCAAAGAGCACTTTGCGCCTGCGCATCTTTGTTGATATCAAACATTTGGAAATTTGCCAGGGGGACGTTCGATGGATTTCAAACGCACCCTTGGGAATCGCTCTTTTTTCATGCAAACCTGGCTGACTGCACACCTATGATGTCAAGGATTACTTTGATCAAAGCTCAACCTTGTCAGCATGTTGGAATTACTTCAAAAAATTAAATTATTCTCGCTGCCATTACCAGAAAAAATTACGAAACCGAAGGATTTATTCGCCAGAATCTTTCTCCAAAACTAGATGGTGCCTCATTAAGATTTCCCCAGAAGATATTCTACAACATTCGAGCAAAATAGAATTGCTAAAAGTGAATTAAGCGTAAAATTTATAAAGATTATCTTCCTCTATGGTCTCGATAACAGTTTAATTCCACTCTCTGAGAGAATTATTCTTTGGGTTTTTGTAAAACCAAAGGGTTTGATATTATAGAATATAAACGTTATAATTACATGTGGAATTTATAAATTGACTTTTTAAACTTTATGCTTAATTCATTTTACCATTAGCATTTGAGACATTTTTGTAATCAACCATTGTAAAGGAAAATAGATTAGCCAATAATCAGATATGGAAAATCGTAGTTTTGAGTCATGTCATATGCTCTTACAACATATGCCTCTGTTTTAAGTGTTACTTTAACCTTTGCTGTCAGGTTTCTTAATGCAATTGAATTTCTAGCAGCAATTTTTAAAAGACTGCTACACGTTTTTTCATAAGAACAACCTTTATAAGAAACAGGCTGAGATTTGGGTGAAAGGTTTTCAACAAGCTTTAAGGATGTTTTTCAGTACAGGGTGGGGGTAGCAACTTTCTGCAAAAATCTGTCTGAAATAAGAAAAAATCCATGCTGAAGCCGAACTATAGGTGTTCTTATAAAAAACGTTTATTATTTGATTGTTATCCACATGTCATTTTGGAAGCTTCTCAACAACGAGTAGCCGATTTTCAGAAATTAATTAAAAATACTCCCCTCTTGTAACCTAAATATCGGTTATCATTGAGCATAACTCAGCAATTATTAGCTGAGCAGATTTTGCCAAACAAGGTATCAGGCTTTATGTTGAAGCTTCTTTTTATAAATGTCAAGCGAAAACAGAAATTCCAAAAACTAAGCTTCTCCGCAGAAGCTTTGCAAACATGCAAACTCCGCAGAAGCTTTTGAGGAGACCCGTTGCTGTAGATACGGGGACAAATGTGGATTAATTTTTGCGTGGACAAATTTTCGCGAACGCAAGACTTAGGATTTTTGCGTGGATTAATTTTCGCGGATGGCCCTAATTCAAAATTTCGCATTTTCCAAATTTTAATAAGGTGCTATGTTTGGAAATTATCATAACTTTTAAATTTGCTCATCTTTGATAGCAATCTTTTCATTGGCATTTGTTATGGTTATTGCAATTTTGTAAATATGTTTTCGGGGTTTTAAGCTATGCTTCAAGTTACTTTATACTTTTTTACAAACACTGTTTAAGACACTCGTGTTCTTTTGCAAAACATGCCGTAACTGTAGATTATGGTTTCCATTCCGCAGAACTCCGAATGCATATTCAGCTGATTTTACCAAGCATGGTATCAAACTTCAAGTTGAAGCCTCTATTATTAGAAACAAGAAAAAGCAGAAATATCCAAACCATAGCTTTGTTTATAGTTTTTGGACATCCGATACATTGATTAGCATGCCTATATTCAGTACATTTATTTGTAGGCATATATTACGTACGTATACAGTCGACTCATTCTCGATATCTCAAACTATGAATATCTCGAACAAATTCCTCAGCCCCCCTCAGAGTGCGAGATATTGAGAGTCGACTGTATTTATTATTAGGCCTGCAATTGGTACATTATCAGCTGGCTTATACATTTAGCATGCTTTCAAGGAAGCTATTGCGGGCTGCTTGTTCGGTTCAACAATGCTTGCAACAAAATCAGATAATTTAGTATATGCATTTAGTATATATGATCTACACGTTTTTTTTTTATAAGAAAGTTTTTTTTCAGCCCAGCCTTCAGACTTTCTTAGCTATTTCCTAATTTCAGCACTAAAACTTTCTTAACACTTTCTTAACGTAAAATTGGAAAGTTTTACGTTATTGAGCATGCGCAGTGATGGAGAAGATGAAATGCTATAAATATGTTATATGCTCTTGCACGGCAATTTCCGTTTTGAAATTTTGAATATCTAAATTTTGCAACTTTCTTAGTTTTCAAAGATCCAGCCCTGAACTTTCTTAACTTTTTGAAGAATCGAACATAACTTTCTTATAAAATACTTTCTTATAAAAAAAAACGTGTATCATAGATCATATATTTTGCTAGTCTTGAGTGAATAATGGAATTTATGACAATTTAAAAATTTGAAATTGTTTTTCTTTTACTTTTAAAATGTAAAATGTAAAATGTAAAATGTTAAAAAATACCATCCAAACATATATTTTTAAGTCTGTCCTTTTTGTATTTTTAAATTCATAATAAATCTATTTTTTCTAATGTTTCGATTTAAAATCTTCAAATATTGTCTTGTGCAATATTGCAACTGGATATTAAAAAAAAAACAATTGCCTAGACGAAGTGTTGATTTTGTGAATGAATTTATTTCATTCGTTTCCGTTATCTGTTTTCCGCGCACAGAGAGAGAAGACAAAATCTTCATTTGCTGTTTCCTTCATCTTTCCACAAGTTCACGAATTACCTGCCACCTTGTACTTACTTTTCATCCCTCCCCCCTCTCATCAGCATTTTTGGCACAATCGTATGCAACTTTTTGGATATAAATGAGAACTTTAGTCTCAATGTATTCCATGAAGCTCTTTTTTATTACTGAAAGTTTTTTAACCTTTCTAAAAATTAAGTACAAAAGCTTCTTGAGAGTTTTTCAGTTCTTTGTTCTTTGAGTTGCATTGAATTAATTTTGGATTAACTCATTCTTCATTGTTTTCTCAGGACACAGAACCCAGGCTACAAGACACGAAACGAATATTGCGATGTCCAGCTGAAGGTTGCGGAAAAATATTCAGATCATCGCCTGGGTACAGATACCATTTGAAGTCACACGCGTCAGATCCCAGGCCTCATCAGTGTCGTTATTGTATGAAAAAGTTTAAAAGTGCGAACGGACTGAAATATCACTTAAGAAAATCTCACAATATTGAACCGGTTGCTTCAAAAATTAAACCACCATCAGTTGCAAGAATTGAGGAGGTATGTATTTGAGAGAGATTTGTAAGAAACGTTCGCAGAGTTGTAGTTGTTCAAATAAATTTGAGCATGTGAGGGGGTAGGGGTCCCGGAGTACTGAATTGTCCTTCCATGCAAAATTATCCATATGTAACCAAAAATTGTACGTTGGTTTGAGTTGGGTGCCCTTTGGATTTGCTAAGAATTTACCCGAGACAGACTTCGCGCAATTTCAGGTTCCCTGAATAAAATCTGTTCAAGATCGAAAAAGTTACTCGTAGGAAAGCACTGGGTATTGCAAAATGCGATCACACTCCCAAGTTACTATACTTGTGGTAAGTTTGTTGGGCGATATTATGAAGCTAAATTTTGTTTTTTAAGTTTTCATGAGGAAAAATCCTTTTTAGTTTTTTCAAATGAGAACATGGTACATTGTATTGGAATGAAACTTTGTTCCCACTGAATTGTTTAAAAAATCTGGATTTGCTGTTAATTGTTCATTTATTTTGTTGCAAAGCCAAGATTTCTTTTGCCAAAGCGTTCCAGTATTAAAAAGCATTTTTCCTGCAATTATTTGATTAAAGTTTTACAAATAGTTTTCATGCCAAAGAAAGTGTTAGTTACGCATCTCAAAAAATGTTCAAAATTCCAAATTTTACTGCAAACAGTAGGCAAAAAATTAAGAGATATGACGTCGTAAAGTTTATTTGAATGTTTTGTTACATTTTTGTAAAACAAAAGTCACCAAGCTTTTCACATAACCATTTCAGAGTTGTAAGTAGATTAGTACTGGGGTGTCTTTTACGGTAAGGGATACATAACAGTCGCACGGCCACACTGGCCGGAGGAAGATTAGAGAAAACAAATGAAAATGATGTACCACACCCAAATCACAATCTCAATCCTCCAAAAGCGCCACATGCTTACGGTTTATTCCTGGATATAAGAAGTTACCTTTTGTTTTGATATTAGCTCATTGTTTCTGGCCAAATAATCCATAATTCATTATTTTCAAGCAGAGAGTTTTGACGCTTCTTACACATCTTACATTTTTTCTAGGGTTTTTCTAAAATCAAAGGGTCGTAATTCGTAGTCTTGTAAATATATTCGTATATAAATATTCGTAGACTATTTTCTATTTTGTGACTTATCCCTTCTAAAATTCCGTCGAACTGCTCGAACAGCGGGGGAGATAAAAGGGAATTGGGGAGGAGGGAATGAAGGAGAAAGCCAAATAGACTAGTAATTCGTAATCTAAAAATCTGCTGATTCGTATGTTTTTTGGAAGCTTGCCAATGAATGGGCCAATTTTTCAGAAAAACGGTAAGGTTTCCTTCTGTATTGAGGAAAGAGTTGCGGACAGTCTGTCATATCAGGAAGCAGTATTGAGAGTTGAAAGTGGTCAACAATTCACGACTGTCTGAGTTTTTTGAATCATTGCATAAAATTGAAGTGATTAAAACTCGGGCATAAAATTATCTAAAATACACGCTCAAAAAATTGAGAATTTTAAGAACCTGTTCAGCATATAGATCAAAACTTAAAACCAAGGAACATGAGTGGGAACTTTTACAACGTCTTATAACAACAACTACGGATAAGAAATAGAAATATATCGCGCCAGAGGGTAAAATTGATCCTGCTGATCTTGCCGGTAGAAATTGAGAATTTTGTCGGTAGAAATTTGAGGAACATGTTCAATTTGAAATGTTGTACATGTGTAGCGTTTGTAGTTTAGCTCTTTAAACAGAAACACATGTTCCTATTGCTGTCCTCTTCCGGGTCCAATCAGCCTCATTGAACTCTGTCTTATCTACAAAACTTCGTCTTTGCTACATTCCAACTTTAGATTACATAAGAACATGCTTCACCTAAAATCATAAGAGCATCATTACATAAGAATATCATCAAGCTAAAATCGCCGAAAAGATGTTGAGGCCCAAATCCAAAATTCGACGTGGTTCTTTAAATTGAATTGTTTCGTATTGGAAGGAACGAGTGTTTTCTGACTTTAAAATGTTTGTTACTCGCTAAAAGAGGGCATTTCCTACAAAAGAAGGGCGTAGTGGAAAAAAAATTCAGTCCTCGTTTTGTCTCGATCCACCCTGCTTGTTAAATTTACTTGGTATCTAATATCAAAGTCAATCTCAATTTTAAATGAAGATTTCTTTATTTAAAAATTGCGTGTTTTGCGTGTGCGTGTTTTTGTAAAAATAATTTGTTTTTGAGGAACAAATGACGATAAACGTTTCCACAGCGTAGCAAAATTTGAAGACAATCGATTCGATTCAGTGCTTACAGTTACATCATTATGTTTCTTCAAGAAGTAAGAAACATATTAAGATACGTTTAGTACTAACTTCTGAAAATGCTCCTGAAAAGTCATTTAGCACCCTTCAAACTCAGACCGGACCTAAAACAGAAGTCGCGCAATTCCAAACAAATTTTACAATCCCAAAATATTTGTTTTTTCTTTTAAAGTAACTGCGCCACCTTCTGAAAACCGAATTTTTCCATAAACCGAGAAAATTGTTTTGTGGCAGGGGTGTTCGTCTTTTGAGAGGTTTCGCTGTACTGGTCCGAATTTTCCTTAAATACTAAAAAAAATTGGTTTTACTATGCTTTATGAAGTAAATTACTTCTTTAATTAAAGAATAAATAAGCTGATTGAGTTTTATACGGCAAAGTATTTAGATCCGCACTTTTTTTGCTACATACAAATTTCCCTGAGTTTAAAACATGAAAGTGTATTTCTGCTATCATGTTCACCTTTTACTGCTCAAGAAACTGTAGAAACGTTTGAGAAATTTTCAGTACTAAATTTGTGAAAAATTAAGAAACTAAGTACTGAAGCGCTGAAGTTTCTTATTTTTAAAAAATGTCTGAATTTTTGTATGGGTTTTTCGTATGTCGGTTTGCACTGAAGGACAGGAATTTTTGCATTGTTCAGTATTTTATTATAGGGAATAAAAATTTGTTATTGTTATTTGCTCTGTATTTCTTATTAATTGTTTCTGCGTTGATTTTAGGGCCTGAATGGTAATGAAAGCGAATCTACGTGTGACGATGACTGTGTCGTTCCGTCTTTGCCACAAGACGAATTTATGTCAAAACATAGTCCGCAGCACCACGATACTGTCTTGCGAATGAACAACTCCTTGTCGGACTTTAAGCATGAAGTTGCTTTCAAACATGAACACGAAATCCCGAACTATAAAGACGAACGAACATTGGGATTCAAAACGGAGGTTCCGGAGGAGAACAATAATCGAATACGAATGAACTCTTATAGCGAAGAGGAAAACCTCCGTTACGCTTCTCAAGCAGAAGATACGTTTCGTTACCCGGACACTAATAATTTTCGCTATCCGGACAACAGCAACAACAACAACATCAACAGCAGGTTTGAAGAGAGTTTGAGGCTTGGCTCGCAGGGATACAGCCCCAGTCCAAAGCCAAGCTACAGAGATTATCTATTGCGCGAGAGTTTTCGCGATGGACTTAGAAATGATTTTCACCATCGGCTCAGCGCAATGCAAGACTATTTTCAGCGTTCGATGTCCGCACAAGATCGATTTCCTTTAGGACTTGGGTATTCACGCGGAGAATCGCCGTCGCGTTTTAATTACCCCAGGTTTGATTACCCAGTTAGAAATTATAGTATTAACCGATTTGACGTAGCGAAGGTAGATAGCTATCCACCTCCAAATCCGTTTGAGAATCGAAATGAATTTTCAAAACCCAGCGATAAATACTTTCGCCCACCCAGTGACTATTCGTCAAGGGAAGAATATACTACACTGAAATCTGGCGAAGAAATTCCGAAAATTCCGTTTCGAAACCCGTTTGCGCCAAGAGCGTCTTCGGATGAATTTGTAAAGCCGTCGGTTACAAGAGCCGACTTTGCGTTACGACAAAATATAGCCGTAAAGGAGTGGTCTCAAAAAGGAGACAGGACTAGTACATATTCGAATAATCACTTTGATGATCGTCCGGGACGTGACCAAGCAGCTGTTGGGTGCAAAGACAAAAATAACAATGAGGAAAACGACTCAAAAGAAGCTGTTATTGAGCTGAAATTATCGCAAAAGACTGATATCAATGGAAACACAGGTAATTATCGTTTGTGCAGACCATGCCTTTGAATCGTTTAAAGTTTCTTTGCCATAATTTAGTTCTTTGCAGTGAATTTGCTGCATGGAAGTGAAAGACTTCAACTTTTTCTTCTAATTTCTAGGCTTTAACTTTTTCTGTAATTTTCTCTAGTTTTTTGACGTAAACTTTGTCTTTTTCTTTTATATTGAAATATATTTATAACTAAGCTTAAACGGAGGTTTCTACGTAAATAACAGCTTGCTTTTTTTGTTTACGAATTATTTGTAACCCCAACTTACCTTGGTTTTAAATTTTACAGTATTGGAACCTCCGCCTCCTCCAAAGCGGCGATCATCAAAGCCTATTCCACCTGCACTTGTTATCGAGCCCCCAAACTCTTTGAACGAAAATAAAAAAGACAATAGCGTCAAACCACTACCCCCAGAAGTAAACAGACTTACCGAATTTGCTGAATTTGCGACAAGCCCGCACAGTCCTTTGGTACAAAGTCCATTTCCTTTGACATTAACCCCTGGCTTGCTTGGTGCTGGATCTACACCTGATTGGATGACGAAGAGCTTCACGAGGTTCTTCTTTCCAGACAAGCCTCCTTCGGTGAGTACAGTTACATTTTTTTATTTCAGCAAAATTGTACGGGGGCAGCTTAATGTAGTCATTTTCAGGCTGATTTAAATTTGTTAGGCTATCCATCCATTTGTTGGGCTATCCAAAACTACGTCTGAAATCACCATGAGGGGTAACTTCTGTCTGAAATGACCACGAGGAGAAACTTCCGTCTGAAATGACCACGAGGAGAAACTTCCGTCTGAAATGACCATGAGGGGGTAACTTCCATATTAGACCTGCTAACTCTCTGTAATTCCAGGTAAAGGCAAAAGGAATCACGAGGTGTGGTCACATCGAGAGGAAGGACCGGGGTC
>JAYJMH010041597.1:0-15015 GCA_036873815.1 Phacellophora camtschatica | reverse complement strand
ATAAAAGGTCGCTCAGCCGTAACTTTCTTTTCAACTTGAACAATAAAATTTCTGCTCGCTCGCAAAATGCCGCTGTGGGGAATTTTCCGGCACCTTCGTCGCCGGGGGCCCCCATCGGGGCCTAGCCCCGGGGCCCGGCCCGCCTCTCGGCGGCCCTGCTAACAGTGCAATGCTGACTTTTATGTGTTTCGGTCGCTTGACTTTTTTTGAAGATCAGTGATTTAACGCAGAAACGAGGCTATGCCCTTTTCAGACCAGACTAATTTTTTTACTGAAAAGTCTTGCCAGAGAAGCAATTTATTATTTTACTTTCGACAAAAGTCAACAATTACTAGTATTTTACAGACGCTGCTAGAAGAAACAACAACGAGTTCTGAAGGTGGTGAGTAGACTTTCTACACGAGTCCCTTTGTTTATGCATATTATCATGCATATTATATAGAGCCACGCACCAACTGAGCCTTATAAAGACACACGGGTTATGAATGACATGCATGGCGCATTACCAGTCAAATCTTGGACCTAATTTTTAAAGCCTCGAATTTGATTTTCGAATCTTGGACATAGATTTTCGAAGCATTCGAATTCAACGTTCTGAGAGATGTGCTTTGCTATGCTTTATGATTGGTCCCCAGAACAAACATTCACGTTCAAATTCACATTCAGAACTGGAATCAGATCGGCAAATAACTTAAAAAAAACAATAATAAAAAAAACAATAATATAAAAAACAAAGAAAATATGTATTTCCTAAACTCTCACTATCAAATACAAACATCAAAGCTACAAATTGCAACAAAGTCCAAATTTTTATTCCAGGGGGTCTTGGGAAGGAAACTACGCCATTCATTATCATAAGGTAATGTCATTATATTGGGACTTGTTTCCAACAATAAGTGCCCTTGAGAACCCCCAATTTCAAAATTATCTGCCCAAACATTAAATACACACAGGAACTGGGTACAGGCTACAAGTTAAAACAAATTTTCTTCAATAGATAAGGGGGTCTTGTCAGGAAAACTGTACCATTATTGCAACATACTGTAACAATAGGGACTTGTTTCCAATAATAAGTGCCCCTTTTAAGAGCACCCAACCTCCAAATTTGCTGTCCAAACGTGAAATACAAGTGAGAAACGGTTGCACACTGCAGGTTAAAACAAATTTTATTACAATTGTCAGGAAAACTACACCATTGTTGCATCACAGTCAGATGAAAGGGACTCGTTTGCAATGATAAGTGCCCCTGTGAACCCGAACTTACAAATTAGCCACCTACAATAGCAACAAGAAACGGTTGCTGGCCACACCTTAAAACAATCTCTAAAACAGAGAACAATCTCTAAAACAGAGAACCTGGAATGTTGAAATATGGAATGTGGATATGGAATATGAACTTTAGAATGTGGAATATAGAATGATAAACATGGAATGTGGAATAGGCAGTGTGGAATATCAAATGTGGTCATATCAAATCTGGAATAGGAAATGTTTTAAAAATTTGACCTTGTTTAGAACTTTCTAAAGTTTCTATTAAATTTGAAATTAAAACAACATTCTTCAATGCTAATAAAATAACAAAAATTTCAAAAATTAACTTTAGTAACTTATTCAAAATATTAACATTTTCAGAAAAAGAAAACTCTGAAATTCCTAACGAAATCAAATTTTAGTGATTTCTGAAACATTTTGTATTCCATATTCCACATTCCATATTTTGAATTCCATATTCCATATTCCAACATTTTGCATTCCATGTTATAAAGACTTTTTAAAGTTTAAGTTTGCAGTGTTAAGTAAGTTGTTTGGTACTTAGAGATTTAAAACTATTTGAAATTAAAGCACTACCAGCTGAACATGATAGTGTACTATGCAGAGACCCTTTTATTGTGACTCTATTGTAACATCACAGTGCAACAATGGTGCAACAATGAAAATTGTTTACTTGTAGCCAGCAATCATTTCTTCTTTGTATTTCATTTTTGGGTGGCTGATTTGGAACTTGGGGTTTTCTGGGGCACTTATTATCTCAAAGGATTGGTTCAATTTTTGTAACACCATTCAAACAGTCCAGTCTAGCCATAAATTACCATTTATGTCAGATAGGGAGTTTATGAAAAGGGTTTGTGAAAAGTTGCCCATCCATGATCCTAGGACACTTGGAACAGCACTCAAAATGACAGTTAAATCTATCCAGAACTATTTTCTAAAGAACAAAATAGGCTTGAAAATTGTTTGCCGCCCCTGATCAATTTATATAAAATCTGTTTAAAGTTGTAGCCAGAAACTGGTTCCTGTTTGTATTTTATGTTTTCTTAGCTAACTTTGAGGTTGGGGGTTCTCAGGGGAAATTTTGATTTTTACTTTGACTTTTAATTTGAACTTTAAACTTTATTTCATCAAAATTGGCAAAAGTAAGTCCGAGCCCATTGGCTCTGCCTACAATGACTGGCTGCCTTTTCCTTGTTAAGTAAGTAAGCAAGTATCATTTTGCCACTACAAATTTACAACCCGTGGTTAAAAAAAATGAAAAGTGTAAAATATTTAGAATATTAAATATTAGAAATCACAAAATCAATCAAATTGAAAACATTTAAAAAATCACAAAACCAGTAACTAGTGGCAAGGATAACATCACAGAGGTCGACCTTAATTCCTTGATGGTCTCTTTTAGAGGTGTTTTAAACAGATAAACAAAAATAATTTAATTACTTCTTCAACATATCCAATGGGATGATAAGTCGCTCTCGCATTGCTGTGTGACTCTCGCCTTTTGCTCGCATGTCTTTTCCAAAAAAAGATCTTACAGGTGCTCCTGGATTCTTTTGAAGTGGTCTTGAATGCGTATAATTCATCTAAGTTGGCAAATAAATCTGCTATCAAAATGCTTTTTTACATGATTGTACAAGTACAAGGCTCAAGAGTGTGACACGCACAATGTATACTCTTTGCAAGTGAGTTGATCTCAACAACCCTGGATTTTATTCCTTTGTATGCTTGAAGCATATTCGCTGGTTCATATGTTCCAATGCCTTTCATAACGTTTATTTTAAGGCATAAAGTAGTTTCCTCAACACATCAAATAATGATTCACCAGTGGTTGAAATCACAAGCCATGTCTTTTGTACGTGAGAAAAGTTTCCAAGATTTCACCATGAACATACCCAAAGTTAAAACTCACCTGCTTCATGCTTCGTTTTATGAAACAAAATAACTGCAGTTTCATCGATCAGAATAGAAAGGAACCTAGCTGTTTTGATTTCTCTTTTCGTTCTGCGGAGCTTTCGTATTGTAATTACAATATTTGCCATACTTTGGATTGTCTCTCAGCTGCCTTGCAAGTGCTATGTGATACTTAACTGCTAGATTAACAATTTCTTAAAAGTTGAAACTTGTTACTTGAACATTTATTTTCAAATGGAAGGTATTGGAGAAAGAAACTGAACTAACTCCAACAATGTGTTCATTGTTCTCTTCTGTTCTCTTTTGTTTTCTTTTACTGATAAAGATTTAGAGATTCGGATGGGAAATGAGCGTTTACTAATGCTGGCACATGAAAGATTTAAGTTTTAAAACATTGAAATATTAAGTTTGTTTCTGACAGTAAAATTGATACCCTGGGCCTAGACTTTTAATGAATAATGATATTTTTACTGAAATTCTGGTGCCCAAGATAGGACGTTGATAATGCAGATGTCAAAGCTGTTTTAACTTCAACTGGCGTTGTTGCTTTTTGATATCTACTAATTTTTTATTTATGCTCACTCACTTAATATGGTACAAACTTGATGCTAAAAAATGTGGGAGCCACACAAATGTAAAAACATTAAGCAGTAGGTATTCAAGTGAAGTTTTTTCTTTGTCTTTCATGGTGGAAACGACAGTTGTACATTCTAAAGTCACCTCTGTTAATTTTTTTATTTTGTTTTTTAGTTTTTCACGATTTTCTTGAAAGGAACAGAAAGTGTATATTTGACAGGATAAATCTTAAAAGCTTATATCCAAGCCGATTTTGAATTTGATAATTTATAAGCCGAAAATTGGCATTCGCTGCTGCCCATGCATAGTCTCAATTGTTCCATGACTAATCCTTATAGACAAGAGTGCATATTTGGAGGATGAATGGGGTGGTTCATCCCCAATACTTTCTTTGTCATTGGTGCTACAGATTGTAAATTTCCGTCAAAAAAGTGATTTTTTGGCATTAGTTTTAATAAGTAGAGTATTTTACGATGTTTTAATAAGTACAGCTCAGTCTTTTTACGATATTTCCAGTGAACATTATCATTTCGGATCAACGAACGGTATTCTTCGATTTTTACTCATAACCTGTAATTAGAAAAAAGTTATTTGCTTTTAAAGCTATTCTTCACATTATTTGCTAATGATATTAACAGTTTCTTAGAAAGATGTGACTCATATTTTAGGCGACAATAACAACAGTGTCCTGGAAATATAATGTGCTCAGATATTTCAGAGTCATTTTATTCAAATCCGAAAGGGTGATCATAAAAATACCAGAAAACTTTTTTGGAATTGCTTATGAATCAACCCTATTATGTTAGTTATTACTTCATTGTCTATAATTTGTTGATCATCGATGTTTGTTCTTTAATTTTAGTATCTTGGAAAATAACAGCAATGGAAGAACTAAGACATAGCACAAAACTTGATATTGCTCGTCTACTTGACCCAAATCATTCAAAAGATTGGGAGTATCTCGCAGGACTATTAAATTTTTCAACGATCCAAATTCGAAACATGGATCGTTCGGTCTCAATGAAAAGTCCAACAATGGCCATGTTTGCAGAATATTCATCCAGGAGAGATTGTTCAATAAAACAACTATATGAAGCTCTTGAAAAAATGGAAAGATTTGATGCATTAGAGCTTCTTAAGAACTACAAGGTCCATTAGGTTTGGTAAGTTTGATCTGAAGCTTGAAAAATCATTTCTAAATGTATCATCACATACACCGGGTGTAGCAAAAGGGCTACCGATTTGCAAACTTGCCTTCAAACTGCAGTTAGATTTAATTTTTCGTTATGATATGTGTTGCCATTTATTGGTCAATATATCTTTTTCAAATGTTAACTTTATAGAGGCTCTTTTGCCACAAACAACCAATTTTCAAAAGTAAACGAGAAATATTAATGCTAAAGCTCGACCGCAATAGCTTTGCAACCGTATAGTCTTTTGAAACACCAGTAGTATCGGTTGGAAATCTTCACGCAGTTAAATAAATGCTTATAAGTTGTATAATTTATCCAATGTATCAAATAATAATCAGAGTCAGTAAAGTCAATGTCCTCTATGAACAGCTGTATATTCGTGCCTTACCGATCTTTTGCATTGTATTCCATTGAATTAATTCAGTGTTAGTTTTAAATAACAGCTATATACACTAATTAAGACTAACATTTGCCGCAGAAGGACGAAAGGAGCATGCGCATTTATTTGCGATGACCAAAGTCTTTATCAAATTTTTGAATTGATTGGTGTTCCGGGCTGTTTTGATTTTATTGCTTTGGAATTCTAAATGTTAGGCTCTTTAGATTTTAGAACTTGGACTTTAGAACTTAGCGATTTGATACAATGATTGGTAGTTCTGACCTTATCTTGTTATCTCAAAAGTGTTTGTTTTCCGGATCCGGGTTTTGTGACTTTGTCTTTTCAGGGGAAATCATTCATTCATAAAAACTTGCTTTAGATTATAAAGAGTCTTGTAGACTTCATTTACCAAGACTGAGTATGCACACAGTAGTTTGTTTTGAATATGCAACAAGTAGGTCTTCATATGAGGAATGCAATCAGGAAGTACTAGTCGTAAGGCTCCTTTGTTAATTTTCTCGTTTATTGGTAATATTTTTATGGAGTTAATGCTGATGAAAACTGCCTTTTTACAACTCAATTTATTTGGCTCTTGTTGCAATTATAGTCTCTCTCGTGCATTAAGGGCACTAACATTAGTACAATTATTTCTGCATCATGCAACCCATCCGATTTTCTTCCATGTGGGAAATTTGAAAATAATAATAATAATAATAATGAATCTATGAATACATATTCTGATGCGCTGTACAATTTTATTCTAAAGTAAAAAGTAAAATCATGTTGAGTATAGTTTAAAAAAAAATACAGGTCAAATGCTAAAAGAAAATGTCAAAGGATAAAATGTCACTTATTGGTTATAAAAGCGGTGATGAATAAGTGTGTTTTTAATCTTGATTTAAAAGTTTCAATGTCCTGAGATTTTCTAACTTGAACTGGTAAATTATTCCAGAGTTTTGGAGCTGCAGCAGCAAAAGATCTATCTCCACGTTTTTTGAATTTTGTTTTTGGAATCACTAACATCATAGATTCTCTTGACCTCAAAGCGTATCTTTCTCTTTGAATGTTTAGCATGTTTTTTAAGTATGCTGATGCTATATCATTGAGTGCTTTAAATGTCAACAATAAAATTTTAAATTCGATTCTTTCTTTCACTGGTAACCATTGTAGTTCTCGTAACAAGGGAGTGACATGATCGTATTTCCGTGCACCACTTATAATCTTTGTAGCTGCGTTTTGAACTCTTTGCAGCTTCTGTATCTGGGAGTTTGGCAAACCATACATAAGGCTATTGCAATAATCTAGCTTACTCGTGATAAAGGCGGGTACCATTCTTTCAGTTGATTCTTGGAGTAGTACATAACGATGCGATTTTAGAATGGATTTCACACTTAACTAAATCAAAATAAACAGAGAAAGAGAGACTTTGTAGCACTGTTTGTTGTCATTAGCTTGGCTGCGTTAAAAGTTGTGAAATCACATTGTTATGATCAGTATTGAATTTTCCGTTTGACAAAATGAGCCCTGGGTGTGTACAATATTCAAGTAAAAAATTTAGTTTTTCAAATTTTGCTGTTTCCCTGAATGAAAAATCAATAATGACATTTTATAAATTCTTTAAATCGTAGTATCTCTATTGATATAATTACTGGTTGCTACACAGCCACTATATCACATCAGTCAAAAACAAAAATTTCGTTCGTTCGAGTGCAAAATAGCTTAATTTTGGCTTCAACCCACTCAAGCAAAAAGACACTAAAGACAGCGAAATATTGATTGTGAAACCACAGGTCACAACGATGAAACCATAAATTAAATGAACAGATCTCTAAAAGGTTTGTCTGTCTACCATCTTCTGTTTTTTTGTAGGTCTAGCCAAAATAACAACCAACATCAAATAAAAACTGGATGTTATGCTGGTTGTTATTTTGGCTAAGCCTACACGACAAAACAGAAGATGGCAGAGAGAGACAGACAGAGACACACCATTTAGAGATTTTAGGGGAGTTTATTTAATATATAAAAACAATTCCTCACTACCTGTAGTGAAACATATTTTCCAAGTGATAACTTTTTCTAATTATATGTATAAATTTTGTTTTAGCGTAAACGAAAAAGATGAGTAAATTTTCTCACAGATTCCAGGGCTGATAATCTCTTGCCAGAAGCGGAAACTCGACGTTTTAATGGGGGGAGGGGACGAAAACTCTAAATTTTATAATGACAAGCTTACGATTTAGACACCTAAAAGTTCTCGCACATAATTGAAAATTAAAAATTAAAAAAATTTCAGACTTTTGTAAAATCCCAAAAAATTCCGCCCTTGCCTCTTACATTTTAGCGGAAAGTTCTATTTAAGCCAGTCAGAAAAAGCCAATCTTTAGATATTGCTCTCTGATTGGTAAAACAATTCCGTGAGAATGAAGAACCTCTCATTAAAACTTCATCCCGCATTAAATGACATATACGACAATCTACCTATAATTTCAGAGAGAGCTAGAGCTAGGCGAGTCCAGCTTGCTAGACACTGGCTTAGATCCACAAAAGAGGTTGTGTCTTCTCTGGTCTTGTAGAAGGCAATGGCAAAAAGTAGAAAGTGTAATAAATTGAAATTCCCAGGCATTATCAGTAGAGATTGAGGAATAGAGTTCGAAGATCTGAATTCGGCCATGCAAGACAGAGGAACTTGGAGGAAATTTGTGAAGGCTATCTCCACTACGGTCGCTGTAATATCACAAGTCTTAGTCTGACCGAATAAGGTAAAATAGTAGGAGAAAAGATGAAGCCAAAGTGGGAATTATGCAATGAGCCAATATGTTACTAACAACTGAGTTTCAAAATGATTAAAACATACAGGGTGGACCAAAAAAGCTCCATTATTTGTTTGGCTATCCTGCAAATTCTGTTTATTACCGGGCCATAAAAATAACGCAGAGAGATGCACGAAGATTAAGTTGGATTTAGACACATCACGCAACCTCCTGATATGATTCTAAGGCACCAAGGAAAATAAAATAATGTAATTTTTTCTTAAAGTTCATTCCGTGAATTCAATGCTACCGTGAGAAGTCGATCAAGCAAATATAAAGTGTAAAAGATTGATAATCCAAAACGAAGGCTAAAACGTTTTATTGGATATTCCACACATTGACATCAAGCGGTAGGTAGCATTCAAACAGACTTTCCACAAATGCTTTCAATTCGTTTCGAAATCAAAATAAATACATTATTTTTATTTTCTTTATTTGGATGCCTTAGAATAATCGTAGAAGGATATTTTTGAATCTAGATTAATCTCTCATTATTTAATGCATTATTTTTACAGCCAATTAACGAGAAGAATTTTCAGAATAGCCAAGCAAACGGAGGGATGTATTTTACCCACCCGCTAGTAAATGGGACGGTTGCTTTCAAAACAAAAATTAAACATGATGATCGTGCATGATCATAATTACCAAGTACTCCTTGAGAATGTCCACGAAGTGTGCATACAACAGATGGAGGTGAAGTATTAAGATTGCAGACTGACAGTGTCCCATCCATTGAACTGCAAGCAAGCTTGAACTTATCATTGTGACCAAACTTAATAGCGGTAACTAAAACGAAATTAAATAATACAAACAATAAGACAAGCAACTGTTAAGAAGATGATAAATTATTCATTTGGTAAAAATAGCTCAGCACAAAAGTAGCAACTAGTTACAGGAAAGTCAACCTTAAAATAATTCCGTGACTTCTCCGTCAAAAAAGTGAATGTGAGAATGCTGCAGAAAAAAGAGATAAAATATTTCAAATTTCAAGTCGATCTGTTCTAGTTTGAAATCTAATATCATTATTGAATATTATAAATCTCCAGTGCTGATTTTTTACGTCATAAATATGTAATTTCTAACTGTTTCTTATTAGATTTCATTGTTTCTTATTAGCTTTTACATTGTTAGAAAAATCAATTAAACTTATTTTGTATGTTGCTTGACTTTTGATTTATATTTCCGTTAACGCATTATATGGAAAATTGTAGACCTCTCTAATTGTAACCTCATTGTATAACTTTTTACTTATAACTTTTTACGTATAACTTTTTATTTCTAATTTAGATTTTAGGTTGGCGGCCCGGGTTTATTAAGCTTTGCTTTCCTTGGGTCGCATAGAAATCCTGCTTTCGTAACATGTATTTTAGACGGTCTGACCAAACCTACCGGCATCTGCATGTTGATCAAAGATATGTGACATGCCAGCAAAAGCATAATTCTCACTCAAAGTAGTGTTACCAGCCATGGCTCTGAAGAAGAATATGTAAAATAATGGTAAACTGTCTGAATAAATAATGAAATTTGCACAGAGTATAAAATTTCTAAAAAATGCGTTGTGGTCATATTTCAAAAACGAGTGTCTTGATAAAATTAAAGTTAATGACAAATAACTTACTCGACAGGATTTTTCATTTACAAGCGCCTGTTTGTATGATCCTCAGATAGCGCCAATCTTGGCTAACTGCTGTTATTCGTTTTCTTAAATTAATTTTGTCGTAATTTTGTCCGTCCAACCGATGATTATTTCACACTCTACTGACATGATAAGCCCACTGCTTAGCTCATGCTTATTTAAAATTAAAACAAAACAAACTGTCAAAATTAAAACATACTGACCTAATTGAAAACAGCCACTATATTACAATTTTGCCGAAGAATACCATTTTAGTGCAAAAGCAAAAGTTGTAACAATGATAAAAACAATGGCTAAAATTATCTTTAGCCTTACCCCTGTAAAGTTCAAATCTCTTGTGAGGAATTATGTTTTCTATAGAATTTCTTTATCACATACCCAAAAACATTAAAAATGACAACCCTTTATGCAATAAAAAATAAAGACAGTTGAGAGAAGTACTTTGTTTTTCGTGACAGGCAAAAATAACAAACAAATGAACAACTGTCAGTCTAACTATCTTAATGATCAAATCCTATCCATAAAGTCTTACATCTGGTAGAAGGTTAAAAATTTACACAAGCAAGGAAGTGAGTGAGTGAGTAAGTAAGTGAGTGAGAAAGTAGGCAGACCGTTAGGTCAAAAAAAACCCAAGGCTCTTTTTTCACTTGCTCCTACTCATGGTGGGTAGGCCAAGAGAGGAGGGTGCTACTCCTCTCCCTGGTTTTATGATAACATCTTTCCCCAGCTGAGCTGGTACCTATTTAGTGACCTTGAAAGGATAGACAATTGAGTTGGCTGTGGATTTCGTAGTTGGAAGTTCTGACAACTGGATCCAAACACTGGCTCTCACAGAAAGTTTGGTTTCAAAAAGAAGCGCCTCTTTTATTAAGCACTTGGTCATTCAACCCCTAACAGATCCTACATATGTACAGTGCAAAATAAAGATATTTGAGTTGAGAGAAATACATTTTTTCGTGCAATCAATATCAAAATAACAAACACAGTCAATACCTGCTTGCTGCAGCCTGAGTAGTTGGAATGACACCTTCTTCAGTCTTCTCGTCTTCCATTTTCTCATTCTTATACAAAAAGCCAAATGAGCTTCCACTGCTAAACCCAGCACTGTTGAGTCGTCGATGCGATGGACGAAAATCATGAGGCGAAGGGGAATCAATGTGAAGATTGTCGAAGCTTGCCTTGAATGAAAAAAAATAGAATTTATACAGTCAAGAAACTGATGGCTCACCATCTCGTTCGAGAAGTTTAGATTCAGAATGAGTTTAAGTGCAAGTAGAAATTCATTCCAAAAGTTCGATTTGACAGCAGAAATAACTTTCTCCGTAAACCTTACTTTTTATTCTCACATTATTGAAGTGACGAGTTTCGTTCATTCCTTATTTAAAAATCTCTAAATCTTATTATTACTGTTAAAGTTATTGTTTAACAATAAGCTATTGTTTTATATGTATGTTTCGGCGTCCCTGTATGTGCAAGTGCTGGCCACTGTGTGAGCTTAAAGGCTTTCATTATTACAGTAACAAGCTTTGAAATTAGCTTTTACTGGAGTTTATTGGCCATCCTAGTACTACAATGGAGTCCCGTATACAAGAAACAACATTTTTGGAACCAGACTTTTATCTACAAAAATTAGCTATTGTTAAATCGATTGTTCAGTAAGGAAAGTTGGGTCTAATTTTTTATCAAGTTGTTTCTTATAGTTGGGACTTCTAATTATAGTTTATTTAAAGGAGCTTCTTATCTGAAAAACCGTGTGCGTGAGTGGCTTAAACAAACCTATCAAATCATTTTTATGAAAAATAAGAAAATATTATCTTGGTATAACTAACTCCCGATGTAACAAACACCCTTCAGAGATCGTTACATCGGCATTCTACTATATATATATAAAACAAAACAATTGATCACCTCGACTGAACTGGTCCTGCTTCTTAAACCAATGCTCCTGAAAATATAAAAATATCAATGATGAATTTTTAAACTGGAAATGTTTAAAAAAATATAATCTTGTTGAATAAGAACACTGAAAAGTATCAAATCTATTATTGAGAACTGCAAATTGCATTTTCGTGTCAAATAACTTTTGTTTTTCTTGCATGTTTCCCTTGCAATTTCGCAATTGAAACCTGCAACTTTTATTCATTTTTCAAAATTACTGTCTGTTAACAATAAAATATTTAGCTCTTGTTATTTGTCGAACTAAATTGGAAAAACTGGGTGACATAAAAAATGTCCCCACAGTTGTAAAGTTGCTGCGGAAGAGCTTTAGCTTTACTATCCAATAATAACTGAGTTGATGAAAAAGTCTTTACAATATCGTTTGATAAATTGTGTTTGCTAATACTCTACTTAATTGCCAACAACCAAAATAAATATCTACAGTGCTTGCCAAAAGTCATTGGAACAATTACTTAGATTGTCAAAAAATCGATAAATCTGTCTTTGAATGTCCGTAATTACTGTATAAATCACCCCCTCCCCCCAAAACAATGTTTTTCTGTTAGTACATTGCCCCACCGATATGCTTAGTCATTTTTGTCACAATATTGAGTGATAAACCGTCGCAAATCAACATCAACTAATACTTTAGGCAAGCATTGCACATACCTTACACTTCCTGATACAGATATATGACCATATTTTCGTGCAAGCAATTGTTTCCTCAAGTTTAAATATTGTCGTCTTATGCTCGGATCTTTCTGAAAGATAAGAATTGCAATACAATTTATTTACAAGACATAAATACTACAGTGATGCACCATGTAATCGAGCAGCTACTAATATCATCAACGGAACTAGTATCAGCACCAACAACACATAAATTGATTAAACGTGTGTCAAAACTTTGCATTGGAGTTACAATAAACTTTTACTAGAATCCTAAAACTTCTGCTGGAGTACTTGACAAATTTTAAAACATTTTACTAGTTCTTTATAATTTCAACCTTAAATAGAATCTTGCTCTGAAGAAACCATAAACAAAATATTAGCACACGACCTATGAATTTTACTCATCGCCTGCAACATCAGAGACAGTGCAAAATTTACCAAAAGGTTGGGCCAGTGGAAAAAGCTGTAGGGCAAGGACCATGGCATGAGAAACACCCGACTGTGTGACCAACAGTCCCAGGAATATATTTCAAGAAGTGATCTTGCAGGAAATTTTGTAGAATTTTGTCCAAAGTTACGTTGTTTATTATGTTCAATTGCCAATATCTTGCAGAAAATTTCTAGGCAAAATTTGTTTGGTCGCAAGCACCAAATACAAATTTCTAGCTATTGCAAGGACACTTTTTGCTGCCACATTTTTAACAAAAAGCCTTTGCAAGGAACGTGTCACAACGTACTTAAAGAATGTACTATTCTCCTAAACAAAATTAATATAAATATATACTCATAAATATGTATCATTTTTACTAGTGGCTAGCGAGCTGCATGCGGCCACTATCCCTAAAGTAAAACTGGGGTGTGGTGACGTTTTTTGTCGATAAAATTCGATAAATCAAGATACTGGTTGTAAATGGTTCGAATTGTTGGTAAGAATTGTTCCCATTTTTTCCTTTAGAAAATATTTTCAACTGAAGTGCGACTTATTAGCTTGTAATTATTGGGTTAAGAATTTTCCATTTTATCATTTTATTTAAATTTTAAATTGTAAACTTTTAATTCAGTGGCAAATAAAACTAACTAACTAACTAACTAATCCAAATTGAACGAAAATCTTCAAAGACACCTGGCTACATCGTCCATCTATAAATGCAAACTTTGTTTGTTTAAGGCGGAAATACGGGAGAAATTTAGATGGTACATTCGTTTTGGTGTCTGTTTTATTAAATTGAGTTTATACTCTAAAATGTGCAGGTAGGTAGCCCAAATCAGAAACTTCAAAATATCTAAGAACGGGGGTATTTCGTTGCATTGCGTTTGTTGATTTTCTACATGTTTCTATACGTTTATAGAGATTTCGAAAATTTGCTGTTCAGCCTACCCCCTCCCCCCCTACACATGTTTTAACTCCATCTATGAAAATTTTCGAGATTAACCTCCATCTATGAAAATTTTCATTCGAGATTTCAAAATTCTTAGCTCACTAATGACAAGATAACAATCGATATCTTAGTCGAAATATTTGGCGAAAGTAACCATTTTTATGGTGCAAAATCGTAAACGTACACGTTTTTCTTGGTGGTACTTTAGCCATATATATTATTAATTTTGTGTGGTTTCTTTTGCTGATCTTATTAAAAAAATTCTCTTACAAAAACGTAATCTTAAAAGTCTACCAGAACCAAAAACAATTTGATACATATTTATATCTTGAACCCAATTAAGAAACTCAAGTTTAAAAAAAAAAATTTAACCAGAATTAGTCCAGTCTATAATTGTGTGGTAAACTGTTCATTTGAATGAAAAACCCTGTCTTTGAGTAAAAAATAAACATAACAAAATACAAAATAAACATCAAAAACAAACAAAAATCAGAATCAGTTCTCATTTAATGTTTATCAAAAAACAAATTAACCTAATATTTTTTGTGTATTGTTCCAAATTTCTGAGTTGCTACAAAAATGGTACACCCTCAATTTTATGTATTTTTTACTTTTTCCATGTAATTGTCTAGGGGTAGTCATAGTCAATTGCTCCCTGTGGTATTGTCCTTGTAGTGTAGTAAAAAAGTAATACTGTATGTAGGTAGTGTAATACATAGCATGTTTTGTAACTTTTTTAATGAAATAAAAAAAAAGGTTTGGGAGTTATTACAAAAACTAAGTGTTGTATTAGCATATAAAATACAATAACATTTAAAAATAAAAACCTCTTTGATTGCTTTTTCACTGAGCAGTTGTGTTCTTCGTCGTATGTACAATGTTCCTAAAAATACGTAATTACATCTGAAAATTATTGTTGTACAGTATTGTAGACATTAATCATGTATATCCTTTTTAGAATACTGTAATAATTTGATTAAGCCCCTCAAAAGTGATTTTTTTCATAATCCCCTTATCTCAAATAAGCCAGCCCCCTATTTTGTCAAAACAGAAATCGAATAAGCCCCTCCCCCTCTGATATTCTGTCAAATTTAGTAAAAAAGACAACACAATGATTATAAACTTTCCAGAATTCTTTTTCATATGACTATATAGCACCTATGTTGAGTTTCAAATTGATTGTTTAGCAAAAGCATCTCCAAGCCACAATTTTAATTTCATCGTTCTTGGATTTGTAATTTAAATTGTC
>JAYJMH010041586.1:0-15016 GCA_036873815.1 Phacellophora camtschatica | reverse complement strand
CCCGTGTCCCCTGCTGGAAACAAGTCATCTCGAGACTTTCGCGGGCTAGGCACGTTAAATACGATAACTCACTCACAAACTTGTTATCAGAAGTTCAGAACTTTTTAAGTTTTAAACCTTGAAAATACACCGCACTACACTGGAAATTCAGTGCAAATATTTACTTGTTCAACCTTAGCTCATGATGATCATGATGAACTTTGGTTCGAATATTTTTTATTTAACCAATCAAGTCAGTTTATTTTGAGCTCTTGCAATTTCTTTGGTGCGACAAAAATTTGCTGTATTCCTTGGAACGAGGTTTGTGTGGAATTTATTCCATGGAGCCCAGTCTCCATGACCATGACTGTCTAAAAGAAACTGCGCAATCTTGATTACATGCTCGCTGAGGAGGAGGTGGAGGAGGTAAACAACTAGAATTTTCCTTGAAAAAGACAAAGACGTGGCCTAATTCGTACTTCATGGAAAATGCTGGAAGAAAAAAGAAATTACCCGAAGACAACAACCAATATATATAGATTTTAACGCAGCAGGTACATCAAAATTGCCTAGAAGCACCCACAAACGTGTATCAGAAAATGGGGAAGGACTACTACACGATTCTTGGGTTAAATCGCAGCGCAAATGCTGATGATATAAAGAAAGCATACAGAAAATTGGCTTTAAAATTTCATCCTGATAAAAACAAATCACCTGGTGCCGACGAAAATTTTAAAGAAATCAGTGAAGCCTATGAAGTTTTGAGTGATCCAAGTCAGAGAGGCACGTTTGATAGATATGGTGAAGAAGGATTGAAAGGCCAACAGTCATCGAATGGACAGCACTTCTTTTCTCAAGGAAACAACCACTCTTTCAAGACTTTTACTTTCACCAGTGGAGATGCAAGGCAAACATTTTCTCGAGTGTTCGGCGACCAAAATCCCTTTGAAGATTTCTTTGGTGGTGGGAACCAGTTTAGCACGGCATTTGGAGGATTTGGTAACACCATGGGACAAAATGGATTTCAAGGAAACAATTCAAATTTCCATAGTCACGTTCATAGATCGAATCCATTAGATGGCATGCAATTTCAGAAGAAACCAAAACTTCAGGATCCTCCAATAGAAAGGGATTTAACTGTGAGCCTTGAGGAACTACAAAGTGGATGCAAAAAGCGAATAAAAATTACGAGAAAAGTGTTAAATTCGGTTCAAGATCAGGGGACTACTGAAGAAAAGATATTGACAATTAATGTGAAGAAAGGTTGGAAACAAGGAACAAAAATAACATTTGAAAGAGAAGGTGATCAAAAACCAGGAATAATACCAGCAGACATTGTTTTCACAATAAAAGACAAACTAAATTCAAATTTTACAAGAGATACTGAAAATAACTTGATTTACAAAATGAGGTTAAGTTTGCGAGATGCTTTATGTGGCAGTGTGCTCACTGTTCCAACAATTGATGGAAATGAAGTATATTTAAATCTAAATGAAATTGTAAAGCCGGACACTGTTAAAAGGCTAAAGGGATATGGTCTCCCTTTGCCCAAGAATCCAGAGCAGAGGGGAGATTTATTTGTAAAATTTGACATAATTTTTCCAGATTCCTTGCCTTGTCATGTAAAAGATATGCTTAATAGTTCTCTACCAAGTTAGTCATTATGTTGTATATTTTACAAATATTAAATATATTTATATCAAATTGAATAAATTGCTTTAATATGTTGTCTATTTCTCTTATTCGAAGAAAAAGGTCTACTTTTGTATTTAAAATTTCTTTTCAATGTGAGTGCTGTGCAACAAATGAAAATGATATTTTCGTCTAAAATCTAAAATACTAGTCTGTCTTTATTTTGGAAAGCTACCGAGTAACTCTTTTTAACATTGGATGAAAAATCATCAACATTTGATTTGGATTTAACTTTTTCTGTGCAGTTAAATAAGACAAAAGTTTAATCATTCGAAATTACTACCTGATAGCAGACCCTCTTATTTTGACTTAATTATTTTTTGGTTTTTAGTTTTTTTACTTCGTACTTGCTCCCTACTATTAAAAATTCAGAAAACTTCCAGGCCCTCTGTTCTTTGGACCCCCACTCTTTAGGGATCATAGAGTATTTATTCTGGTACAGATAGCCGCCTAAATCCAGTACTATTTAAAATTTGATTTTTTTCAGAGCGATCTCGTTTCGATGCTGGATACCAAATAAATAATGATTTATGATACGTGCTAAATAACGTTGTTAATTTCTGATCAAGAGGCTGTCGCTTTAGGTTGTGATGTCACAAAATTCTAATTTTGTTGAGAAAAGATGAAAAAGATTCCTGAAGGGGTTAGGGGTAGAACGAGAAATGGAATTTTCTTATTTTGGCATGGCAATGCGAAATGGGATTTACGTACCTGAAAATTGTTTGTACAGTAGAACCTCGATAACTCGAACCTTCAAGGAAAACACAAATTTGTTCGAGTTATCGGGAGTTCGAGTTGCCGGAGTTCTACTGTATGTTGTTATTACTACACTCTTTATTAACAAGAACACACTTTATAAGAACATCGAGGTTCGAATTGTCAACAAAATAAGAACAAATTAAGAACAGCCTCGGGTACAACATATTTCCAAAAAATTCAACACCACATTTAGTATTATGAAACTATTTTCGGTGATTTTTACTTACTGTATAAATTACCTAAACTATACAAACACGAATCCTCCCTAAAGCAGGGAAAACTGGTCACGTCTTCAATTAGAATAGAATTACAGAAGAACTCCTTCCAGTTTTGTAATAATCGGAAATTTATCCTGAGATTAGGATAAATAAAGAGTAGGCTGGGGGGAATATTTCTTAAAATTAAATCCCTGGATACTTGCTTTATTTATATGCCACACGTACCTAGCCGTGTATCAAAATTAATGAACGAGGTTGATTTTGCAAATATTAACGTATACACATCAGAAAGCGGAAAAGTCACATAGAACAACAAAGTCACGAACTACAGATCCTTTCATGAGACAGTTCGAAGCGTAATCTGGGGCACAGGAATGGAATTTTCAGCAAAAATTCTACTGTGAATGGGATTTCACTCAAACAGAAGACTGGGAACTATTGGATCCTGAACCCGATTCCCCCCTTTAAGACCCTCAATTAGTTAGTTAATTTATGAATTACTCCGCATGTGCACATTATCGTACTCAAACAAAACAACGTCTTCTGGCGTAGAAAATGTAAACGAACTGCAATATGAAAATACAATGAGGTGCACAATACGTTATTGCACAAAAGAAACTATGTCGCAATGAAAAATAAAAACATCAGTATACATAGACACAGGGTCACAAGGGGGAAAAGGGGGCAACTGCTCCAGGGCCTGCAGTCAACAGCTGCCAATTTCAGGGACCCGAGTGAGTAAAGATCACTTTAAATCCTATAAATTTGAACAGATGTAATGAAAGGTGACCCTCAAACCTTTACCAAAATTTTTCCAGAACCCCATCATGGAGGTAATACATTCTTGTATGTACATTTTTTTCAATGACAACAAAGATGAATAGGGAAAAATGATAAAAAGTAAAGAATTTTATAAAATATTAAGAATGGAGTAGTGTAAACTGCGCCAGCAGCAAACAAATCCATAAAATGCGCCAGCAAGCGATTCGACTATTATCGACCAAATCTAGTAGAATAAAACAAATATCAAGTAGAATAAAACAACAGAGCAGTTTTATGGAGGTCAGATGCGAGTTTAACAGGTTAGTTTGTCAGAAGGTAAAATGCTGCTTTATGCGTAATTTATTTGAAGGTAAGATGCGTTACTCCATTCTTCGTATTTTTTAAATTCTTTATTTTTAATAGTTTATCCCCATTTATCCCGCTACTGAACAAAACTGATGGAGAAAATTCGTAAATACGAGACAACAAGAGAGTATCGCAATATGACAAGTCTTCAATTACAAAATCAACGATGAATGATGCTTCAATAAAGTTTTACTCAGATGTCATATCTTAGAAATACAAGGTTGATATATTGATATTTACATTCAATTTAATTTACAAAATATTCAATCATTAAAATCTTTACACATTCTAAAAATTAGAAAAGTGTTCTTTTTCAGTACCATCATTTGAACAAAACATGATGTATGGTCTCCCAAAAACTTGTGCCACCCCCTTCCCCCCGTTTAGATGAAGATAGAGAATATGTGGCGAAATAAACGTATTCCATTCCAACGTCCGCAAAAAATAATCATCAAAGAATTGATATTTTCATGCATTTCGAGACATGACATTAGTAGGTTTCATTTCAGCTCTCTGAAGAGATTTATCTTCATAAAAGCATAGTTGCTATATAGCCGTATCGCGATGCTGCAAGAGCTATATGTCATCTTCCATAAAACTGTTTGTTTAAACATTGCCAAACAGTTCTGAAATTAACTAGCTATATTTTTACACTCTGCTTATCTGCAGATTCCAACTTAGGGCTTGGTTAAATTCCCTCGAAAATCCGTTAATAAATCTCTGAGTTATGAGTATCGACAGTTGAGATTTGTGTGCAGTAAAACCAGATGATCATCAATATTTTTTGATCTTTTGAAGCGAGAACGTTCGATATCGACTCACTACATAAGCTCTCTGTTTTGCGCTTATTGTTGTTGTCGCTTCCCTTGGTGTAGCGGAGAAAATGCACTACTTATCCGAGGAATATTAGGCGAAGGAGCGAACTAACAACTTTCGTAACGAGTCTACGATTATAATCCTCGGGCTTTGGTGCTCACGTCAATTTAACTGTTAAAACTCATTAAACTTTAACGGATTTTGGAAAGAATTGCACCAAAATCTAAGTGAGAGTCTGTAGATTAACACGGTATAAAAATATAACTAGTTCATTTCAGAACTTCTTTCAAATTTCAAACAAACGAGGAACAAGGTTTTGGAGACTCTGTAGTTTCACAAGAATTTTGAGACACAATGTATTTTAAATTATCGAACTAATTGTACAACAAAATGTTAGTCAAAATAGACTCAATGAAAATACAGAAGCCAACGAAGAATACAAACCACAGTTTCTCTCTTGGCAAGTCATCTTTTTTCACCAGGTAGATCTAAAGAAAATTTAATAACAATGTAATATTTGAAGATCAAACTTTCGGAGGTTAGTTTCGAAAAAAACTTTTTTCCGAAACACTAATCATGCAAACGTTTTTGAACCTCTCCAATAAATGTCCCGAAGTTATTTTGGTAATGTTTTGTGTTCGAAATCAATTTTGCAGAATCGTCTAATGCTCTTCTCAGGTCCCAGGGGGCAGTACCACCTGACTTGGGTAGGGTATATTTTCGGGTCTGGGGTTTTGATTAAATCATATATTTTTGGGTCGGAAATATTTTTCATCAAAAAATATCATTCTGCCTATAAAAATTTAAAATCTTATATTTTTGGGTAAAAAAATAGGAATGTTAATAAAAGATTTTGTAGGCAGTAAAACTGCATATTAACATGCGCCCTGCTATCATATTTTGGGTCAGTTCAAGATTTCCCGGGACATGACCCCTACCCAAGTTAAATGGTACTGCTCCCCTGAGTATCAAGTTAAAATTGAAAAATAAAATGGGCATATATAACCCTTTTTCTGTGCAAGATTTGCTTGATATAGCTGAAAAAAGAAAACCATATCAGAACTCTGCCTAAAGTGTCCGAAACGATGTTATTTGTCCGAAATGTTTCAGTCCAAAACTTTTTGGCGTTAACGTCCTAGATTTGCCAGATTTGATCAGCAAAACATAACATAAATTCGCAAGCTAACATTATTTTTTTCCTGAAAAATCTTACAAACTGCAAGTGAGACTGGATAGTGCTTTATAGCTTTTAAGATATATGATTAAATTTTTGAGAGAAGAAATAACTTCGCATCCAAAGTGCGATGCTTACCAAACCTAATTCCACAACTCCAATACCTTTAAAAAATGAAGAAAAAATTAGTGGAGAATAATTAATCATATGGTATGAAAACTGACAAAGAACAGTTATTGAACAATTGATGAAAATGTATACTCACAACGCACTGCAGGAATTTCATAGTTAGCACATATCATACGGTCATTATATTGCCTGACAATACTAAATATAACTTTGTATGAAAAAAGCATGATAAAAACATAAGCATCAACATAGCTTTATTGAATAAAAAATGCCAAGTTTTTACTACATTCATAAAGTATGAGATGCATGCCAGATATCTTAACCGACTTTACTTGTCAAAAACTTATTTAATTTGTTGGTTTGCTGGAAGCATGATGCAAGATGTTTGTAGGTTGTAAAAGGAACAATTTACCGTCTATAAAAAAGTAAAATACTGCTAATTAACGACAACGCAAACAAACATATACTTACAAATAATACTGATTCCAAGCAAAAGATACATTGCTCCATTCTTCAATCCTTGTACCACTGACGAAATACCTGTTATCTATATAAAAATACAAAATTTAAATGTTATAATGGCTCCGTGCAATTTGTACCTCCATGCCAAAATTTTACAAATTATTCAAAAAAATTCTGCCCCTCAATAGACTTATGGATACAGGAGCGTAGGAACGTTTTCAAAAGTGTGTGGGGAGGGGGGGGAGTGCAAAGAAAAATGGGTACTTTTTCATTTTTAGGGGCACATAATGGCTTATTCTATATCAACCGAAAAAGGACATTTCATCTCGTCAAAGGGCTTCCACAAAGTATTGTTGGGGCTACAGACAGTGACAGGCTCCTAAAGCTCTGTTTTTTCTGCAATGGGGTCCCTGTAAGTTGAATTTTGACAATTTCATATGTTACTGCATACATAATTCCGTAGAACAATTTAACAAGTTATATCTTTTTAAGAAAGGGGCAATCTTCTTTCATAAAAAGGGGCACATTCAGCCCCCCAGGCCCTACGCCACTGCATTGATAACTAGATATTTGAAGCAATTAAAACATTGCAAGGTCAAATGACACAAGACAAAGAAAAACATGACTTCTTCCAATACCGTTTTATAATGAATTTTTTTTATTTATCAAAAAGTCAAGCAACAAAAATTAGTGCATCAGTCTACTCAAAACAACAAATTAAAAAGAAAAAAAAAATGAAATTCTCTGAAACATTACAAGAGAAAAATAAATTAAAACCTGATGGAGAGCAACATTGGTGTCCTCAGATCGTATTTTGTTTGCTTTTGAAATAAATGTCGACCAGCTTAGAATAATTTTAAAATCTTCACTTTAAATAAGATATAAGAATTTGTTCCAGGGAGAAAGATCCATCAAAAGAGGAACTTGTGTAAATACGGAGTTAAATAACCCATTCAATAAGTAAGTGCTCTGCCTATTCAATCTTGTTTAATTTATAATGGTTACATAGCCTATTCTGCACAGGAGTACCAGTCCGACGACCAACATCTATATTTAGACAGTGGTCACTGCATCTAAATTTGGTTAGATTCCTTTGAAATTCCCTATTCATAATATTTAGGTATGGTTCCTAATGAAAATGGGATTTATAAAGGATGTAGTACGTAATTTATTGCCGCCATTGGTAGTGGTACCTAAATCCCATGAAATTTTCTCCTGCCAGTAGTTTTCGTATTTTTAAAAAACTTTTTCTGTCAATTAAATGCCTAAATGCTGAAGTTGGCATGCTTTTAAAACATGCATTATTTTATTCCAAAACTAGTGGGTCCTGAGGCATGGCAAGCAACATTTTCATCAAAAACTCTTTCTGCAAAGCTATTGTGAAGGCAAGCAGCATATGATAATACATATAAGCAACTGCGGGTATCAGAATAATTTTAAAGGTAACATAACCTGCCCAAGTCCTCTTACAATACTAAAGTGGTACAGCTCTTATTGGTGCCCAGTGCAGTTTTACAAAATCTCAAATGCGGGATTCAATCAGATGACAAAAAATATTATTTAAAACTTTTCACCTTGTTTTGTCTGGTACTGAATTCCGATTAAACCTCACAATTATGTGTGAGAATTGGTTTAATGGCTGAAAAAATGTTTAGAGCTCATTGAACGGCCAAAATCTAGCTTATCTAGAACACTTTAGCAGAAAAATAAGCCTACCGCTTTATCTCACAAAGGTTAGAAATAGCTGGATTTAAAGCGCCTGATGTACTCAAAATGGTGCCAAAATATTTATACATGCTAACCTTGTCGAGAAGCTTATTGTACATGTTAACAATGGCGAGAAGCTCGTTGCCAATGCTAAAAACAAGGTTTTGGGGATTTTTCCAGCCTTATTAAATACCACCATTTTTCTTTTAGAAAGGTTAAATAATTATCTAATATGTTAAGAGATGTCTGTCAGCAGCGCCATCGAGAGCCAGCTCGAGCCCTGTAGTAATTTTATGCCAGAGCCCTACAGGGAAGGAAATCTTTTTTGAGACCACGCCCTTTAGATCTCCCATGTTAAGATCTTGTAAAAAACTATGCATAAATCAAAGGATACATTTTCTATAAAAAAAATTCTATAAATTTCTGCATGAAAAGAGTAAACATCAAAACCATTCTTTATGGGCTTACAGACATTTACTGGCTTTTCAAAAGACCCAATCAAGCAACTTTGAGGCTAAAAAATTATTGTAGAAAGGCATTCTCAACAACATTACTGTGGCAGAAAATACAGCAACAGGTAAAATTATCATACAGCAATAGGTAATAGGCAATTATTATTTAAATACAACAGTTTTTCGGGCTTCCTCGGGGCACGGGACAGTAATCATCAGCGTTTAAGTAAAAACATTGTACGGGCCGTGGCCTTTTACCCCATCTACCCCCCCCCCCCCTTCTCGACGCTCCTGTCTGTCAGGCTTTTTAGGGGCTTTAATAGTAAAATAAATCATCAACATACCTGAGACAATGCAATACAGGAAATGGCGAATTATTAATATAATAGACAGAAAAAAAAAAACAAAATATAATAACTTACCAAAACAACAACAGACACAGCAAAAACAAAAACAAGAATAACATATTTCTGAAAAAGAGATAAAAACATTTTTACCAATTAAAATTATTACAATGTTTCTAAAATGTTCATTTCTGAATAATGTATAAGTATGTAAAAAATTATATTATGCTCCCTAAATCAACTTTGAAAACCAGACTGAAATGGGAGTCTGTTCTTCCCTTTGCGCATACGAGCACTGAGCACATGTTTTCGATCGGTTAACGTTTATAGTTATTTTAAAACTGTTTGAATCGCATAAGCAGTCTGCTGTCGTTTATGCATTTGCATCTTTTTCTCTGCGGATTTCGCATTTTTTTTCCTGCAAAAATTATGGTGTGATAGTGATTTTTTTACTCCTATGAAGCACACAAACAAATATCTGTTCTTCATTGATGTTGATAGGCATCATAACCAGTTTCCTTTGCCACTGTAGCTCGTTCCACCAGCGAAACCTGTAAATATTTGCGCATACGTTTATAATACTAACGTTTAGTTTAAGAGGGGCAAAATTGTGTGTTTAAGCATTTACGAATGACCATTGGATCCACTGAAATCCATTTTACATTATTTCTAAAGTTCATGACGTTTTTAAACTTTTTAGCTACGGTCGAATTTTCAATTAAGTCAAGTACTCAAGTGCTTTACATTTTTCGAAAAACAGAGTATGCTTCAAAGTTCTTTCAAAAAGAAGCGAAGAAGGCAGGAGCTAAAAGTGCACAACTTAAGACAGTATTAATATTAAAATTATCAAACAAAGCATGGGCTTTAAAACACGATTAACCTTTGATTTGTAAAACATGACGGTTGCTTCTTTATTGTGTACTTTCTTCCTTTCTGACTGGCCTATCTTGTACGACAGTTGCGCCTTCGCTGCGATGCTTTATATAGGTCACTCCGTAGGCGCATGAAAAGCTTCGCAACTGTTTCACAACATAGGTCTGTCAGAAATGACACAGTAAAGAAACACAATCACGAGAATTCACGTTGTACGAGCACCATTATTTATGTTTTAAAACCCATGAACAAAGAACAAAAATTATTAATGTACTACTGGGCTACATTCTATGAGCAAATATAATTCATCTTCTTTTGATATTTTTGCAGCATTGACAAATTCGTTCCGCCAGACTCACAAACTCTCTTTCTTATGTCAGGTTATGCCTGCCACCAGCCCATCTGCATAGTATGGCACTTGCATACCAAAGAAAAACAATACTGGCTGCGCCGAAAAAAGCGGAGAATCTTTGACGAGCTACCATATAATCGTGTACTGCACGGATTTCAACGATTAAAGTTGATATTCACATCAAAAAGGTTAACTCCGTTAAAAAAGGTTTTTGGTGTTTTTTCGACGCTTGTTCGTCCGCTGTAAACGATTTTCGAAAAAGTCTCACCGAAGCTCAAAAACAATGAAAAATTGATAACAATTGCCAGAATGGTCAACAATTCCCCAAATGGGCAACAAATTCATTGCTTGATCCGGCAACATGTTTCTCGTTTCGGCAACAAAACCTCAACCCCCTCCTATGACAAAAACTACACGAAACCGATGGCTGAATCCATTCCCATTAGATTCCGCAACAATAAAAACATAATATGATCGGGAATTATATAAATTTACCATTTCAAACAAGGTCCAGAGAGTAAAATGTTGCACGTACATTCAAAAACGGAAGTAATATTAAGAGCAATAAGTTTGTTGCCGGATCGGCCAATAAGCAATAGGTTTGTCGCCGGATCGGCCACTGGCCGGATCGACCTCAATCGAGCAATAAGTTTGTTGCCGGATCGGCCACTGAGATTTTATGAACCACCCACCTTTAATGTTCAAATTTTCGTTCATACCAAGGAATACATTCGATTTAATTAACTTAATTAAACGGCCGACTTGTTTCAAGTCTACAACTGTCAACCTAACCAAAAACAGTTTTTTAAAAACACCTCTGTTCTGAAACTGGTTTAAGCGACTTTAAAATCACAAATTATAATCACTTCTTGGAAAATTAAAAAAAATTAAGAAAACTCCAAAGTTTCTGTACTTTACAGGAATACTAAGAATTTCAACCATACAGATTTTTGCAATAATCTGGCAAAAGCTCGATTATCAGTGTGTGATAAACTACTTGATGCAAACTGCTCATTTGCAAAAATTGAGCAAACTAGTTTGAGCAAATCACAAATTACAATAAGGAGAGTACTTTAGTAATATCAAAACTTTCTGGAAAAAGATTAAATCAATTTTCCTTTGTAAATCAAATTATAATGACAAGGTATCACAGTAATTGAAAATGGTAATATACATTATAGTGATCTAAAAATAACATACTGAAATATTATTAAACAAACTTTTTAATCAATGTTGGAAAAAGTACTACTGTCTCTGAAAATAAATCAACAACATCACTCTCAGATACCAGAAGTTTTTTCAAAACACACAAAAGCATAAAAGCAATAAAAACTCACTGTAATGTAGCAGAAAAATCTTTAATTGTTCACTTAATACTAATACTGTCTTCACTTTAATAAGAAACTTTAATGCAAAAAAGAAATTTGGCCATTATTTCGTAAATGCTAAATACCAAAAGCTAACTCATTATAATTGGCGAAATTGGAAGAAAGCTTTGGACAACTCACAAAATGTAGGACCAGTTCTCATGGACCTTTCTAAGGCTTTTGATACACTTCCTGAAAACCTCCTTCTTGTAAAACTACATTGACATGCTTATGGTTTAACAACAAAATGCTCTACAAATATTATTCATCTAATAGACAACAGAGAGTAAAAATAGATGGCTATTACAGCTCATTAAAACTGTTAACAAATGGATCTATACTTGGTGCAATCCAGTTCAACATTTTCATGAAGGACTTGTTTCTTTGTAATAAAAAGATGGAACACTCTTCAACTTTGCAGATCCAATATAGTATCCATTGTCATAAAAGGCATACCGTTATGCTAAAAAGCAGCAAGACAACTGAATGCATTAAAAAAATTAGCCACAAATATGAAACATAAGAAAGAAAAATTATCATTAATACTTTTATTCCATGGCACTAGTATGGATGTTTTGCAATAAAAAGAGTAATTAATGATAAAATTGAAAAAATTAACGAAAGGGCATGGCTCCTAGATTCTGACTATGTTCAAATAAAGAGTAACAAAAAACAATGATACAACTCTTCACATACAATGACTTACAGTATATACCTTGCTCTTGAGGCACACATTTTTTACACAAAACTTTTTATAAGGAACTCACTGGAGAAACCCACAAAAATTTAAGAAACTTTTATTAGAGGGGCATCGCCCTGAAATGGAACACTTTTTATAAAAGTACGATTTAAAGCTCGGACTACAATCTTTAAAAAAGTAACTTTCTTATAAAATGTTCCTTAACTTGTGCTTTAAGCGCTTTATTGAAAAATTAGGTAAATCTGTGAACTTCCTTGTCTGTACAAGGGACATGTGTAAGCAGTGGTTTCAACAACAAAAATTCAGGCCCGTTTTGCCCTCTTGGAACTCGACGAAAACACAGTAAGCGCCACTGCATGATTTGCTCTGATTGACACACCACGCACGTGACAAATCCAAAAGCTGGTCGGAAAGGCACAGGTGTTTCAAGAGGGCAACACTCGGCCTATCACAGTGTTCTTGAGAAAGTAACCCCCGGCTCGAAGTTGCTTGCGAGATCTATTTTCTTTTGTCGCCACGTTGAATAGGAAAGGAATGTTTACTTCTTGGACAAGGAAAAATTTGTTTAGATTGAAAAGAACCGGAGGAAGCCAAGAAGATTAATAAGTACCGCGAAAAGACATTTAATTATTAAAAATTAATTCTTTCTGGATACAGCAGCGATAAAAAACAGAAAGGGAAAATATGGCGTCAGCTAATATTTTTTGCACCCTTTTGAAAAAAATTAGACCCAAACTTCTTCCATTATTACTTTCACGCAACAAGGTCAAAAATTAAGAATTTTATGGGCCTGTAGTGTAGTACTAGTGTAGCCTGTAGTGGTGTGATAATTAATGATTGTCTGCTTTTTCTTTAAAAAGTCACCCACACACAGTTCTAGTGCAGTTAATTTAGTCTATGTTAGTATTTTATGCTATTGCTTACTACCATTACATAAAATAAGTTGCAAAATTAAAATTAAAATAAATAGCAATTTGCAAAACAAAAATTTAGGCCTGAAAATAGTAAAGTATATACCGTTTTAGGATCTCTCAGCATAACTGAATCGGTGAACGGTTCTGTGTCGCTCATGCTTGATTTTGCGTCTGAAATGCGTTCGTACTTGCTAAATGGCTCGTCATCATTTACAAATGGCTTTTTTTCCTCCTCGGAAGCATAATGCTTGTCGATTGTGGTAGCCATGTTGAAAACCTTTTGAGTTTTTGAGAATGATTTAGATTTTCCGAAGAAAGCTGCGGAGGAGTAAATAATATTGTCAGTCAGTTCCGTGATCTTCAACTTCAAAAGTCCAACGACAGAAAGAAAGCGAAAAAGGGAAGTATGACAAGCAAATGAAAGGTTTTCAATAAATAAAATAGCAAGCAAATATGGCGGAAGATTTTGAGCCGTTATATCACGAAGTTTCTAAGAACAAGGTGGATAGCTGCTGTTTGTTGAATTTGTATATAAGATTCAAATCAGAACAAGATTAAGATTCAGAACAAGATTGAACTTTAATGATCGATTACAACAAAATTACAAATGCATTCGCAACAAAAACTAATTTAGAGTTTTATATAACAGTTTGGAAACACAAGCCAAGGGTGTTTGACAATGCTAACACAGTGTATGATCCATGGCCAAGGACAAACTATTTTAATTTGTGAGGGAAAAAAATTGTTTCTCTTCAAATTCATGTAATTTTATTATCAATTATTCAAAGTTACACACGCAACAAAGGATTTTTCATAATTTGTGAGGGGTCACATTAAATTTATTTATTTAGGGGAGGGGGGCTTTTTCTAACTTGCATGCAGGACTCTAAAACTTCTCCTAAGCGGCTTCGTTCAAGTCCATGCACACACCGCAAGGTTTTTCCAGGAAAACAGAGTTTGTCCTTGCTTCGGTTTGTACAATTTTCAGCAATGTTGAACACCAATGGCTTGTGTTTCCAAGATATTTACAGCTCTAAACTAGTTTACAGCTTTACACATAGAGCTTTCATTTGACCTGTCACACACCTTTACCCCTAGGGGTTTTTCAGGAAAACTGGAAGTTTTCTTTAGGTTGTCCTTGGTTGCCAATGTATAAAATTTCTCCAATAAAGACGTAAATTAAGGCGTATATTTTGGGGTGTAAAATCTTTAGACTTTGACATATTTTTGGGTGTTTTAAAAATAGCATTTACCTGATCCCCATCTGCCCCAATTCATCATAGAAGAAAACTAGAAAACGTAGCAAAATAATTTTTCCACAGTGAGAATCAGTGTGTTGAAAACCACAGATTTTGATAGCACCCAAAAGGTTTAGCAGCACTTTTATAGGATATTATTTATCATAATCATTTACAGATCATACATAAGAATTGGCCAAGTACAGAGCCTTGTGGAACTCTTAGTGTAAGCAATTTTACATTGGGTATGGCTGTGCCATATTCTGGGTGTATTGTATTTTCTTTAGTCATTTAAATTGTATCACCTTTTTAAATGCTATTCTATAAATTATAATAATTTTTCTTTTTGAAAATATTTTTATCTCCATCTTTGGTACATATTTGATTAAAACTGTCATAATTTTTTTCTCCAGATTCTTTTTGCAAGAGTACTTGCAGCCATTACTGCCTTGATTGTTGTGGTAATTAGACATTTACTTTATAATTTTCAAATTGTCCATCATATACTTGACAGGTATGCATGGCAGATTATTGCAGGTATTATTTATTAAATCAATTCTATTATTACAATTCTATTATATACATGCCGACACTTATACCAAAGGATTGAGGAACACAAAGCGTTGGCCATCGGCTGCCATATTAAAGAACAACATGGAATGCAGCCCGAGAATTTGCACAAACAATTCAAAATATTGCGCAAATGTCGAGG
>JAYJMH010041575.1:0-15020 GCA_036873815.1 Phacellophora camtschatica | reverse complement strand
TTTTCAAATATAATTTTTAAATTTGTACCAAATCATCACCCTGTAGTTTCTCGCAAGTCACTTTCTTGGTGGCGGGCTCTCGCTGCACTTTTAAAGGCATTTGTGATCATCTTTAAAGTGGCATTAGTTTGAAGTGCCCAAACGAAATATCAGCATACGTTTTTTGATTGGTTTGTGTTTTCTGCAGTGATAGAATTCAAGATATTGCAGCCGGCAGCGATGAAAAGTGTCCACCAGGTTTGTCAATTTAATATATTTTACATATTCACATGTTCTTTTGATGTTTTAATTTAATTATGCACCACGTACATCCTTCTGCACACACTATAATACAACTAACATACTAACAAATTCCTTCTAATCGCGCAAACATAAACATTTAGCAACACCTGTCCTGTCCATAAAAATTCAATTTTGCACCGAAATAAAGTCGCACTTAAAGATTAAATCGTTAGCTGCGATAATTTCGCTTTCCGGAACAAATGAGAAATATTTACGATGAGATGCTGTTAAATATTTCTTGACATCAATTGCGCATAAAAGCCGCAGCTTATTTCTGGTAAATTAACATTTCACGATATTTTTAAGAGACAGAGCTTAGTGTCAAGGCAGGTTGTTATTAAACAAATAAATGGTTAATTTTGTAGCTTGGGTACCATGTGGTTATAACGGTTTGTCGATACTCTCCAGTAAATAAGTTGTTTGCATGACCCCCAACGTCTCCAGCATCGTGTCTGGGTCCCTTGCACTTCCATTTTTGCAAAAGTAAACCAAATCTATTGAAATTGATTCGGTTCGATTCGAATATCCCGTCTTCTTGCTAGAACAGTCAGAAAGCAACCTTGAGATTTTGCTTAGAAGAGCAAGTGCTAATTTTGTAATGCAAAGGACTGGCTGAACATGAAAATGGGAGTTATCCTCTTAAAAAAATAGGCTTCACTTCACAGAACCACAAAGTGTAACTGTTTGTTTTCACAGTAGAAAACCATGTATCTTAGTGACCGTAATGACCACATTAAACCAGGCTGTTTCAGTTATAGAAATTTGTTATTATCATATTTTTAATTTTCTTTATAAACTTCAAACAAACTTCATAAATATTTTTAGTAATTTGTGAATTTTTGAAATATATCAACTGTATTTTAACGTCAAATGTATGGTTTTAAAGCTTGTAAACATATTGGTTGAACTAATCTGTTATCTTACGCATGCAAGTGAAATTTTGTAACTAATTCGGATAACAAGAGAGACTTCTGCTAAACAGAAGATTCAATTCTGAATATGACAATGCAATTTTTCACTGCAAAGAATAGATTTTACACCTTCGACGCAGCCAAGCTTTATTTGTTTACTTTAATTTGAGTGAGTGCAGTCAGAGGTGTGAAATCCATTCTATTAAATCACAAATCGTATTGTCAAAATCAAAACCGCAATCTTCTCTTTGACAAAATTCCCCCTTGTTATTTCAGGTAAAACTTACATAAAAGCCTAAATGAAAGCTAGCTTGATATTAAACATGAATTTTAACCAGCATGTGTCAAACATGAATTTTATGATTACACTACTTTAAATAGCCACTGTTCAGAAGCTTTGAGAATCATATCTGCTAAAGTATAATTTAGGCATTTTTAACACCTAACTTTTAAAACTTGAAGCAAATTTATTTGAAATCGGAGACTTTATAACAGATGTAGTGTTTCTTGGAGGGTCTACATAACGACAAAGGGACATTATAAAGCATGTTAGCGACCATAAGAAAATAAAAATTGCAAGTTACCATAAGAATATGGAAATTGTTCTCAAGATACAGTTAATTAAATTACGACACCTTTTGGCCATATTTTTTGTGGGCATTAAAAATATGCGCCTAATCTCAAGTTATATTTTTTTCATAAATAAAGTCTACTTTAACATCCAAATGTCTTTTCTGTATGATCTAGGTATAGATATTTCAAAAATACACTTAAAGTCATGCTTAAAATGACAGAAAATTCCCTAGCTACAACATAAAACTTGACGCATCGTATTAATAATTAGGCAACTGGAACCTAGCACGTTACAATGTTTTCAATATATTCAATTGCTTAATTTTCTCCACCTTGGAATTTGTCTTGTCTTGTCAGTGCATATTGGACTATGTCCATACTAAAGGTCAGCTTGCTTGTCAGCAAAGTTATCTTGTTCAAAAATTGCCGGAAAATAAACTGCGCAGTGGCAATGTTTTAGGGGATATAAGCGGGTGGAATTTATATTTGTCTCATTGAGTTTGTTTATTTGCACTACTCTAGCAAAATAAAAACTAAGGTATGGCTATGTTGTTAACAGGAAATAAATCTTTGCGTGATTGGGCTAAGTTAACTCAGTCCGTGTGTCTTTATTTTTTGTAAAAATATATGCATGTCTAATTCGCTGATTTTAAGTGTTACTAACTTTGTTAATATCTGATACACACTATAACTAAACCTTTCATGATGTATATAATTGTGATTCATATATTGTTAACACTGACGAAAGGATGCTCCTAACAGTTTTATAATACCTGTAAGCACTTTTATGCACGAGGCCCTGTTTCTATTGGCTCTGGAAAAATGATTAAATTTTTTTTAAATCTATTGACTAGAGCATTTATCCAAAAGGATTTATTTTCGTACTTTTTCAATAATCTACTGCAAAAAGAATACAATTTTGCATCTTTTTATTTTTACACGGGTTACTAAAAACAGGGTCTGGGTCATTGTACCATTTTTCCTCTTTCAAGCTTTTTATTTTAAGAATAATGATAAAAGTTGCCCTTAACCATAACTGTTGGAAGCAAGCTGAGGCGTTACATGCACCTCGTTTCCTCATTTTATCTATATTTGTTTTCCTTGCGTTTATGTCATTTCTAAAGCATGATGAAGTTTTCAAGATCAACGAATCACTCTTTAACCTTGCTGTTATTTCGTAAATTTCGTATGGTGAAGACTTACGTTTTCAGTCATGCTTTTTGGCTTATTTTGAGAGAGCAGTGGTTGCAGTTACATGAATACTCAATGTGAAGTGGTTGACAAACACCAGTTACGAAGCATCTTATCTGCGTTTATGCAAATAAAATTTATAATATTTATATTTCAACAAAGATGCTTTAAAAATCGAGTAGAAAGGCTCATTTATTTTTGAGAATTCAAAACAAGGAAGGCTAAATAGAGCTTTTGCGGTATCTGTATTTAGCGTACTCATTCACAAGTTTTTATTCAATCAAAGCAATGGTGGTAAATCATTATAATTCGGTCTAAGGCAACGTTCTTTTTCATTTTTTTTAGAAACTTATTTATTTGTGACGAAAACGTCAACAGTTTGTTGGAGTCAACAAGTCTAGTATTTAGTTAGTTATTTGTAAGAACTATTCAATTTTATTTCTTTCTGCATATCATCTGCCTTGATATTCAGCTTTGTTCTTCTTGAAAAGCTGACAAAATTTACTTAAATTGCGTGCAAATTGTCGTGTTAAAATATGCGTGTAATATTTTCGTGTTACAGTGGATATCAATGTTTCGTGTTCCTTGGAAGTCATCGATAATATTCCTGGCGCTTGGACTGCCTTGCGGTGCACAGGTCACGGGAGAGTTTCGCCAAAAGTCCATGCTTGGAAAAAGGACAAAACACGTTTGATCTTAGACAAGAACATCCACGAAATAAGGGTCCTGAACCAGTCGTCTCAATTATTGATTATAAAGGAATACACAACCAAACAACTTGGGACATACGGATGTATTGTCGGGGTAGGAATGAACAAGTCAGTTTGCTCAACACAAATTACAGGTTAGTCGTTTGCGACATTTTTGTCAACGTTACATTTATCGTGAAGACGGTAATTATACATTGCACAACACAACTACAGCTTACGAAATGTCTTCCTGAGAACACATATAGAATTGGTAAATGTTTAAACTCACAGATTTACCAAAACAGTTCACATATTGTTGAGTTTTTTTTTTGCAATAATTACAATTACGACAAAACAACTGACGAAATTTTTATTGTCTGAGTTGTTTGGAAACTTCAAATCACCCCATTTTTTTTCTCATGGCGTTCGAAAATATGCAAATCGATTGAAAGCGAAGTTGAAAACGAATATAGCTGTGGGTATATAATGGATACGTCTGCTTGCATTGGGCTTGTTTTGTATCAAAAAAAAGTTTCAGGGAATCCGATCGTGACCAGTTAGGGGAATTGGCCGTTAGTAGAGGGGGTTTCTTTAAAATACGCTAAAAGAAGGGAGGGGGTCTGAAAGTTAACTCCCAATCACGATTTGATTTTTGGACGACACCTAACGTTTATGTCATGTCAAGTACTTTAAGTTTCTTAAGAAATACATTTTAGCGCAACCTAAAAGCGAAAGCGTTTCTGTTACAATGCATCTAACACACTAACAACTAATATTAACTAACAAGGTACAAATTCCTTTGTCTTTGTTCGTCAAATTATTATGTAACGTGTATGTTTTCTTAAAAGTTTTGATGTTTTTATGTTTAGCATTTTTATGTTACTGTTGTGTGAGTTTTTTGTCATGTTTTCTTGCAACCTCTTCCTGGGGATATTTTCAGGAATACTTTTTGATCAGATAATCAAAATGCAGAAGGGCGAGGTAGGTACCGGGATTATTTCTTTTGAAATACTTCTGGGAACGACGTTGGTTTCATTGTTTTTTCTTAGATTCTTTGTTTCCTTGCGTTTTTGGGGGGAAGCCTCGTTGTTCCTCGTTTCCTTGCGTTTTTTGGCAGATTGGACGTCACTTCGGTTGACAGCGACTGGTGATCGTATCGCCAGAGAACCTGACCTGGATATGCCAAATTTTTTGCGTGTGCGTTGAAACCAGGCTTGCGTGTTTGAGCGAGAATTCTTGTGAAAATTCAAAATCGAGACAAACCTGATGTCCAGGTTTTAGGTATATTTGATTATGAGCCCCTGTTGATTGAAGTGACGCCAAATCGTGTCAAATAACGCAGATAACAAGTAGTTTTCGTTATGTCGATCCACTCTTTACTTTCATGTTTAAATTTTAGGTCAATCTTTTCAAAATAAACTTATATTGCAGCTTTATTTCCCGTACACGTGCACGTAAAATTGTGCAACTCTTGTTTTGTTTATCTCCAAATTTTTGTTATTGTCCCTTGTTTTCTCTGATCGTGTAATTTTCCGTTATGTGTTTGCACGTACTGTGTCTGTACACGATTTCTTCTGTTTGTGCACGTACATTGATACCTGTGCACGATTCATTCCATCTTTTAACGGGAAATTATCAGCATGTTTTCGCACAATCTCTTCTGTCCTCTAAAATGTTTCATTTAAACTTCTAAGCACCCTTCAACTAAGACGCTTTAACATTCATACAATCATTCATTCATACAATCATTCATTCATTCATTCATTCATTCATTCATTCATTCATTCATTCATTCATATTCCTGAGACATGCAACAGAAACAGGATAATTACTTAAATCAAAACATTTAAAAAACTTTAGCATTCAGATACAGTAAAGTCCCGCCTTTTAGAACCCATTTCATAACAAACTCGAAACACGGAACACGGAACTTTGAAAAATGAGCTTTTTTTAATGGGGGATCGTACTGTATCAATTATTTTAAGGTAGAGGACTACCGTTACACTAAATAGATAAATTCCTTTTTTTTTAACTTCGTTTAAACATTGCCGCTAAAAGAACTTCTACTCTTCTTAATAATAGAATTTAACTTACTTAAAGCTGTCTGAGTTTTGGCTAAATAAAATAAAACTATAAATTTTGTTAAGTTAGCCAACTAATCACTGATAAATACGTTTGATGAATGGCTGATAAATTTGCAGTGAGCATGCTCTTTGGGTTGGTAACTGTTGTTGTTGTTGCTGCCGCTATTTACTTAAAATGATTCAGATTTGGTATAATGCTGCGCCCTCTATAGTAACACAGTTCATGTTCAAAAGTTATTTTATTATGGTACTGTTAATTTTTTATTATAATTTACTTTATTTTTACCATAGCGTTCTTTTTATAGTATTTTTATCATAACACTTTTTATTTTTGTTGTAACATAACACAGTTTATATTTTATTTCTATTATACGTTTATTCTATAGCACAGTTTATTTTTTTTAGTTTATTTTAACGCTTTACTTTTATTGTAACATAGTTAAGTTTTGTTTATTTATGTTACACTGTCGTTTGTTATCATTGTAACACAGTTTATTTTTTTAAGAAGTACTGAGCAATTAATTCTTTTTAACTCTGAAATGAACATCTGTGCATTAAAAATTACATGGCAAAAATATTCAAAATGTATTCAACTTTAAATAGTAAAAAAGTAACACATGGTTTGATAAAAGTAAATTTTCCTGTACTCTTATTAGTTTGGAAGGGTATTATCTCCTGGATAACTTGATCATAAATAAATACGAATCAGAAAACAGAACGATGGCAATGCAATCTTTATAAATTTGCATTTTTTTGTTTGAAATATTTGCGAGATAAACAAGTCTTGTATAAAAGTTTTCTTAAAGTTTGATTGTTAGATTATCTGCAAACGATTACGTTTAATTTACAGAACGGAACGATTGGTATTATTTTATGGCGTAATTAAAAATGTTTCTGGCGTAATTGGAAATATTTTTGTTACAACAAAACAGTTTTCGTTTGGCTAGTCTCGGTGTTATAATACAAGACGATATTTCTTGGAAATTACAACAGAACTAGGTTATTCAAAAGGCGACGTTCATAACTACAGTTTTTGTTGCAGTTACAGAAAGTATGACAAAAATCATCTTTCTGCTGTAACAAAACATTTAACCATTTCATTTCTTGAAAACTTGGTCAAATTTTTTCCGTTAGGAATTTTAAGTCGTCCTGTATCCAATCTAAATTTCCCGCCATACATAACTCCGTAAGGACAACACAAAACAACATAAATTTCGTAACTCCATATAATGTGTTAAACTTCTTTTATCTTTAACACCATTCATTTGTTTCTTATATCATACATTACACTTTATTCAAACATATCATTTATATAACATGCACGTACATTTACGCTAATACGTGGGGATGATTCAGGGCTTGCCATTTCTGGTGTGTCACGTTTAGGTACTGGGGCATATCTCGTACACAACTTGATTTTCTATGTCAAATTGATTATGTTAATTTATGCGAGATCAGGCGAACAGGAGCCGAACTATCCGTTTTGATTGCTGCTCTTTGTTTTTCGTGTCAGCTCATCAGAACGCAGAAAATCGAGGTCTTATTTACCTACCAATCGAGGGCCTATTTACCTGCCAAATGCATTTCCTTTTGAAACATCTTTGGGAGCAAGATTGAAGAAAGTTTGATAAAAAAGGAATGAAAAGCAAATTGTTTTAACTTGCTTGTCTTTTCTCCCAGGCAAGATTTTAAAATAAGACATAAAACATAGGCTGCTTATTAAGTACTCCGTATATGACAAGATGTATGTTTGTTTGACGTAAGTCTCTTTAAGTGAGCCTCAGTTCCAAACAGTGAATGTGCTCAACCGGAATGGCCTAGCCTTGAATCTACCCCTCCCCACATAATGAACGTAATGCATTCCAAGTAAATGCTTGACTTATGTTGTTGTGTTGCTCTTTCACAGGGCAGATGGCCGAAGTTAAATGTATAACAAATCTGACAAACTGTAGCTGTCAAGTCACCGGGTATCCTAATCCCAGTGTGACCAAGTTTTTCAATAGAACCCGCACCGTTGCCAAGTTGCCCGAACCTGGGCTCATTTTTGTAGATCCTGGAGTAACTCTTTTTGCGTACAATTCTTTTGGCGATGACGCGTTCTATTGTCCCGTTGTTGTGATACCAACTGTGGCATCCACAACAACAAAAGGAATAACAACAACAACAACGGTGCCAACTACTGTTTCCACAACTCAGACAACGACCACAGCAACAGAGTTGACAAGTACTATTTCGACAACAGGTCAGGAGTTGAGCATTAAACAAAGCGCAAAAGACCCCTGCAAGTGCTCACATAAAATCAAATATCTAGATAAAATCAAAAGCCAGTCGTAGTCTTGTTTCAGCAACAAATTCTAACAATAATTAACATCTCACTTAATTACCGGGTAGCCCAAAAATTGTCCCCACGTTTGCAAAGCTGCTATGGAGGAGCATATAAGAGGCTTTATTTTAAACTTTGATGATTTTTTGCCAAAATCTACAAAGTAATTCCTGAGCATACTAAAGGAAAGCCAATGTTAATGGTATTCTTAAAGCCATCGTGTAATACTTTTTTTTATAGATTGCAGATATGATTTGTAAATAGAGGAGAAATCATCTGTGTTTGTTTCAAAATGTTAAACTCGGTGATAAACAAAATAGAATTACCAAAACTAAAGCTCCTGCACAACAGTTTTGCAAACGTGGGAACATATTTTCAGCTACCTGGTAGTATGCGGTTGCAATTCTATGCATCTATGCGATACACATATACACCACATCGATGCTATTATTTCCGTAGCTTCGGTGATTTAATATATTAACGTTTAACCATTAAATTCCCGATGAAAATGCAAACGGACGACATACCTAACGAAGACTTTCGTTTGATAAATCTTCAACCATTTCATTCTCAAGCTGGGGTGTTTTAAAGCTTGTTTCGGGGTAGACAACAAACATTAAGTTCGTGGAATTTAGCAATTTGTCAATTTATTTTCCAAGAATTCAACTCGACTGTGTCGAAGTGTTTGGCTCAAGGAAATTTCCATGAAAATCACATGGATGCAGCTGAATACGATCGCTCTAAACTCGAAGGGCGAATGCCGCCGTTTGCGCTTTTGAACATACTAATCTTGCATTTATAATATTTCTTGGCAATGCACACAAATGTCCTATTTATTAAATTATGCTCACTGGCTCAACATTTTCTGGTCTGCTTTTCCAGTAGTGATTCATTGGAAGCTACTAACGCTCCATCGTATACTTTAATGTTTTTATTTGAACACTACGGGGTCTATTGCGAGTTGTTATTTCCATTAATTTTGTTCTGTTTGCTTTTTTGATACACTCATTTCTTTAATTGTGCACTTGAAACAGAATTAGTACTTTCACTCCTCTTTGGTCAAGATTGTTGTGCAATAAACTGAATGCTACAAAGTTGTGCAATAAACAGTTATAATACAAATGGCGGCGGGGGGTATTTTTACCATCATGCACTGCGTTATAGACTGGTAATATTAGAGCACAATCCAAACTGTTGGGATACTTTGAAACGAGGCTTTTTTTAAGGGCTCTAACCTTAAGTTCGAATTTTTTATTGTTTGATGTTCGAATTACTATTACGAGGCTAAAAATCCAATGCTACAGCTGAATGCTACAGACAGTTTCTTTAATTTGTATTAGTTTTAGTATGGCATTGCATAAGCACGACAATTGTAATTAATAAGTCTTCCTAAATTCTATAATGAAATCAGCAGTTAAGTCTATCAAAATTTGATCAGCGAACGCAATGCATGTTAGTAAAATTACACTTGCCACTATATTTGACGCCAGTTGCTTGTATACCTTCTTGTGGTATTCCGTTATTTTATTATTAGTTTTAATTTGTTAGTTATCACTTACCACAACAACAGAATGCTACAACATTGTACTGCAACTCACTGACTACAAAGTACTCGCTTCATTCATCTGATATGCTTTTACGCATTTTTATGATAAAAACAGTAGAATGCTACATTTTACTTTTACTAATTGCAAGGTACGACAATGCATTGATCTGATGCGCCTTTACACAAAGTTATGATCATAACAGCAAAATGCTACAACATTGTACTGCAATTCACTAACTACAAAATACTACAATGCGTTGATCTGATGTGCTTTTACGCATAGTTATGATCATAACAGCTGAATGCTACAAAATTGTACTGCAATTCACTAACTACAAAATACTACTATGCATTGGTCTGATGTGCTTTTACGCATAGTTATGATCATAACAGCTGAATGCTACAACATTGTACTGCAATTCACTAACTACAAAATACTACAATGCATTGATCTGATGTGCTTTTACGCATAGTTATGATCATAACAGCTTTATGCTACAACATTGTACTGCAATTCACTAACTACAAAATACTACAATGCATTGATCTGATGTGCTTTTACGCTTAGTTATGATCATAAAAGCTGAATGCTACAAAATTGTACTGCAATTCACTAACTACAAAATACTACAATGCGTTGAGCTGATTTTACATGTAGTTATGATCATATCGCTTAAAACTAAATTAACACTTTTCTTGTTTAACGAATAATTCCTTTGCATTTCTAGAAACCACATCAAAGCCACCGACAACACCAGTGACGCAGATCCAAACAACGGAAACTACTTTGAAGACGCAGAAAACTACGAAGAAGGAAATTAAAAAGGATACTACCACTGGTAAAAGTAACACAACAAGAGCAAATCCAATCACACCTGGTAAGCCTGCCAATTACAGAACTTTTTACCCCCAGGAATTGACCTTTCTCGGCTAAATGACTTTATATTGTTTCGGTGGCAGGAAAAATCCATGACCTCCTCCAATGGCGATTCATCAGCGAGCGTAAGAAAGCTCAAAATATTTTAGATTTGATAGAAAATTTATAAAAAAAATTTACTCTTCGCCATTTATTTTTGCAAGTAACATTATTTTTTCTCAAAGTAGAAATTGAATTTTAAAATTTGCAATCAGGCTTCGACAGGTAATCGACAGGTAAGTCTATTGATCATCAAATATGTTATTGCTATTTTTTTCAAAAATCTACGTGTTTGTGTTTCTTGTTATTTTTTATTATGTTTCCTGTTAAATTAAATGTTTGCTTTTAATTGTGCAAAACTGTTTTCAACTAAGGGCCCCGACAGGTTCCGTTACGCCACTGTTACAAGTATTTAATTTTTTAAATTATCCCCCAGCTATCTTTTTATGATGATGTCGAATGAGAACTTTTTGCAGACCGGTACCCACAAACATAGGTTCTTTTTGTGGGTTTTTGTTGTTGCTGTATGAGGTAATGAATTGCATTCAGTGAGGTGATGTAAAATGTAAAATAAAGGATATTATTCATATGCTGATTTTATATAAATTTAGGCATGAAAGAATTTAAAATTTTCTTTGTCGTTAACAGTTATTTTCACATTATTTCTATATTGTTTTTTCTTTTCAGGGCAACATGTGATTCAGGGCAACCCTTGTTCGAAACCTCCGCCCGATAAATATTATGTGCCGTTCGTGGTTTGTCTTGTGTTTTTAATCATTTTCGCGTTGACTCTAGTTTTCATAATTTGCTGTTACGCGTTGTCCCGACGACGGTCAAATGACGGGGAAGACGAGTTTGACGGAAGGAAAGGCACGCTGAACATCAGTCCGCAGAAAGACAACAAACGGACACCGATTGTGTTTTACAAAAAACGCACCAAATTGAGCAAAACAGACAGTACAAAGCCATTAGTAAAATCAAAGAGAAACGAACCTCAAAATGGCTCCACTCATAATAATACGGACGGTAATAAAACTGCCAGAGAAATGGATGATCTCAATCATGATTCGGTGTTGTCTAAGACTAATGAATACGTAACTCACATCAAAACATGAAATTGTGTAAAATTGCCGACCAGCAGCGATGTGTTCGAATAAATAGCGGATCCGCCTGCTACCCAGTAGGACTCTTCGATGGAGCCTCTCGTCCTCTAAGTCGAGTGCGATTGGTCGGTCGTCGTAAAGTTGTGGAATGCAAAGCTCTGGATTAGTCATCAATTTGCCATCTTTTGGTGAGCTCTTTTGTTTGAACATGCAAGAATTTTTGTTGGCATCGAAAAGAAGAAGTGCCCCTATTTGTTTCTGCATGGAACTTCTTGAAGTTGATACTAGAAATGAAATTGTCCAATAACGATTTATGTGGATTATCTTGTCAACGTCTTTTAAGTGTATCGGATGGAGTGATAATTCAGCATCTTTGTTTTATTTAATTCGGTCTGATTTTGTTTTGCTTGTTGATTATGAAAAGAGAAAGATGACCTGCTTGAAGAAGATGATAACCTGTTTCTATTTTCAATCCAGCTGCATTTTTGGTTTTCTTCTTCTTACGTTGACAGTAGATTTTGAAAAGGTGATTTGATTTTCGACAGTGAGTGATAGAGAACAGAGAAAGTGTAAAAAATGGAGTAAGTCATGTGTGATGACATGATGAGAAAGTGAACGGTTTAGAGGGTTCTATTTTGAGAGGAATATCATGTATTTCTTGTTGTATTACTCGAGTGCACTGTCACGAATTTTTGGATTGTGACAAAATAATTTTACCTCCATCCACCACAAGAAGATTATTGAATCAATAAAAAAAAAGCGCTTGAAATTTTACAAACTGTTTGATATTTTTACTAAATTAGCCACTGAAATCGAATTCTTATCTTCACGCGGAATGGTTAAAGTGACAAAGAGCCGACAGAATAGATTGATGTTTTATCCTTGGGAGTACCTTTCTTTATTAGACGTACTTTGAAAAATCATTGTCTAGTTTGCAAGCTTATGGCATTGTTGGTAGTGTGGAATGATTCTCTACTATTCTAAAAAAGCATACTCCTCAACAACAACAGCACCAAGACTTCACAATCAAATCAAACTTTACAACGACTACCAACAAGAGTCAGTTTAGATCAGACGTTTATGGGATTTAAATTTAATTCAGATTTCTGGTGTGAATTTAAGAACAAACTTTGTGAGGTTCCTTTCTTTCTTGTCAATTAACCGAGTTTGTTGTTTAACAGACAATTCTATCGCATTTTAGGACCATAATAAATCTACCTAAACCAACTTTTTTTGCTCTTGGTTTAATTTCCTTGGTTTGGCGAAATGTCCCCCGAAAGTTGTTTAGTTAATCCATTGTTTCAATGATATGCCAACTAATGGCAAAACCGTTAAAATATATTTGACAAAAACCGAACCGCTGCGCTAGTACACGAAAAAAAAACCGAAAAACTGCACCAGATTTGATAAAGCACGAATTATTTTTAAATCAAAAAACCAAAAACCCAAAGAATCTCTGTTTTGAACAATCTTTCCATGATCCTTCCACGCTATATAGATACGTTTTCACTCCACACGGTGTCTCATTTGATTTAAGGAAACGTTTTATTTATTTTTCGAGGTTGTAGATTTTTGCGCAGGTCGCTTTAGTCAATACGTGGGATATCTTATTCTGTTCAAAATATGTGGGACATCTTATACAAGTTTTATTGACTTTGAAATAATGGCAGCACCAGCATTACCGTATATCCCCGCGCATAAGGCGACTCGTGATATAAGTCGCGTGGTAAATTTGAGATAGAACTGGCTTGTTTTACGATTGACTCGCGTATTAAGTCATTACAAAAGAAAACATCAAAATTCCAGTATAAAAATCACAAAATAGTAAGAGACTTCTTCTCACGATTAATAACAGGAAACAAAATTAATGGACTAATAACAAGAAATAACCGGACCTTTTTAGTATATTTTTTTATTATCATGGTGTAGATAATATGCATATGATTTATTCAAAGAGGATAACTTATGTAAAGGGAGAGTATGATAAGAGGTTTTCAAAGATTCTTATTTCAGTTGATTTTTTTTTCAATTGATTTTTTTTTTCAATTACATTTTGCACGTATTAGTTGAATGAGTAAACATTTGGCTTATACATGGAGATATACTGTATAAGGCTGCTATAAGTAGAGTCATCATGAAGACATTTAGAATATTCGATTTTTACCCTCATGTTTGGAAGTAAGGCTAAAAAGGGTGGAAAATTATGCCCGTGCTGTATTTTTCTTTGTTTGAATTCATTGTCTGTAAAAACTGAATAATCGTCCACAAATCATTTGATGTTTTTTCTTGTAATATTTTTTTTGCATTTGCGTGCTCCCTCAGGCATCATGTAGACGAAGTTCTAATATGTTTTACCAATTAGACATTATTTTAATATTGACTGTAAATGTGTACATATTTTCCTTAGTGTTGTTTGAGTTGATTAGTTTAATCACACATGTTTCGGGGCTCAATCGTCTTAAAAGTGAATGCATTGGATTCTTGTTTATGTCTTGTGGTCTCGTGTGAAAACTGCTTTCAACATGACTGCGAATTATGGACAAAGCATTTTAATATTTTTGAGAATCTACCTGTTGCGTTTATTTTTGGATTATAGAGATTCTGCAATGCTTTGTCTGAGAATTAATTATTGCATTTCTTTCTTTCGTTTTGTCGAAATCATAGTGATCTGAAGATTTGAAATTCTCAAGATAATTGACCAATCAATTTCAGTGAAATTTAATACACAGTGTCACAGCATTGTACTTCAAAACTGTGTCAGGATTTTTTACCAAATTCTACAGTCGGACTTTTACAAGGTTTTAAATTAAGAAAGACCTTGGAAACCATTAACATTAAATTGAGTACACAACATATCAAAATTCCCTGACATAATTGGTTATTCCGAGATTACACAACATATCAAAATTCCCTGACATAATTTTGTTGTTCATGACCTTCAGTCTTTCACAGAGACGTAGGAACCAGGGGGCACGTGCCCCCCCCCCCAATTTTTTGCAAACATGGAAAAAATGCCCTCAAAATTGAAAAATCTGCCCTTTTTTCGTGTGAAAAATTGCCCTTTTTTTACTCCGATAAAATTGAAATGTGCCCTTCTATAATCACGAATTTTTTTTAAAGCGCCCCTTCTAATCCCGAAAAAGTAGATTGAAGGGCCCTTTTTCTCAAAAATTAATAAAAATCGCATTGTTACAATTTTGAAAAAATTTGTTAATAGAAAGTGCCTTTTTCAATGTTAAGAAAGTTAACACAAATGCCCTTTTTAATAAGCGCCCTTACTTAATCTCAAAAATTTTAAAGAAGAGCCTTGGTCTTTGGTCAATGAGTAGATACAGTCTTTGGCTATTTCAGATGGAGCACGGAGAAGGCTTGATCATTTTTGTGCAGTACTTTTTAATGCTC
>JAYJMH010041564.1:0-15022 GCA_036873815.1 Phacellophora camtschatica | reverse complement strand
TTTTCTAGAAAAATCTCCTTAGTGTATTTTTTCATAACACGAAGTTTAATATGAGCGTGTTCATGTGTTTTAGCTCGGACTATTTTTCTCGTGCAGTATATCAGTTGGTGATCAGATAGTCCAACATCTATGACACCATGCTGAGAGATTTTCTCGTTAGAGTTTGTTAGTATGTGGTCTATAATTGTAGCTGAATTTGGAGTGATACGTGTTTCTGATGTGATTATTTGCTTAAGGCCATGATGCGAGCAAAATTCTTTGTGTTGTTTAGTCCCATGTGAACTATTATCAGTGTTACCGGCCACATTTATGTTGAAGTCACACAAAAAGTATACTTCCTGTTCAACAAAGCATTTGGTATTTGATATAGCTAATGTCAGTATGTCAAAAAATTCTGAGGAATTTCGAGGCCGGTAAAATATACCCACAAGAATTGGCCTCGTTTTTGGCAAGTTAATGTTAAAAACAATGCTTTTTAGGTCCTTGGAAAAATGTTCTCTTACTTCAAAAGCAAAGTCTTTTCTTATATAACAAGCTACCCCCTCCCCCTCCATGTCTATTTCTATCGCATCTTTTTATTTCATATCCCCCAATCTCCACATCCCCATCCAATATGGTTTTGTCAAGCTTACTTTCCGTATTCCAATAACTGCAGGCTTTAATTTTTGGGCCATGAGTCTGAGTAAATAGCCTTATTGTAAGGTTATGTTGCAACGAGCCAATCATATTTCAGTAGTTCATTTCATTAAATCTGACTCTTGTTCTAAAAAGTTGGAACGATCCCCCAGTTTCTTATTTGGTAGGTTAATGGGGCCCTTGATGACGAATTGGGTGTCAAATCAATTTATGCGCAGGGAAACAAGGGACTCGTGAAATAAAGCTATATTTGAGCCAAAAATGGACAATTTAAAAATCGCCTCGTTCTCGGTTGAAAAGTAAGGCTAACAGTTATGGCTAAAATATATCGTTAAATTTAACAATTTAGAAAACCTTCTGCAAAATTAAAAACATTTCAACGGAATTTTTTAGAGCAGACACATTTCCCATTGCATTTGTGAATTATTTACCCCGTATCAGAATCATAGTCAATTTAGCATACCGGGTGTCACAAAAATGGTAACAGATTTGATCAAGGCTAGCGATGCGAGTTTCGCTCAAATTTATTCCAAACAATTTTTTAAAATATTTCTCGGTAGTCAACGTTTAGATTAAAACCTCTGGTTTTGGGTGGGAGGCAATGTTTAACTTTAAATGTTATTATCTGAATTCTCTTGGGGTCATTCACATAGTACGTACGCACAAAGGGGAAGGGGGGACGCTAAATAGCGTATGTTTGCGTACTGGGGAAGGGGTCTGCTAGGTCAAGTACGTACGCATATAAAAAAATCTATTTGCACCTTTACGTCTTTTAAGTCATAAATTTAAGTCATAATTGGCCAAGTCAAGCAGCAATGCATCTTCACAGAAAGTGCCACCAGCAAAATATCGCATCACCTACCATCATATCTGGCGAACGCGAAAGCAGTTCAAGCATGTATTTGAATAAAAGCGTTGATTAAGACAAGCCCGAAAATATTGTTCAAGATGGTTCGATAGAAGAGAGAATGACAGTTTATGATAACATTTTCAAGGACCGTTTTCTGATATTTGATTATAGGCTTAGTATTGTATTTTTAAAGCATGCATTTTACGGTGTCTTCGGTTGTTCATGTCATTGCCAATCTAAACCGTTTTCTTTGACTACCTTACGACGACACGAGGATGAGATTTGAGAAATTGTGTTAAATTTACTTGCGACAAAAACATGATAATAAGAAAACTTTTGAATTTTCGCGAGAAAGACTTTGCGCATGGGAGCAAAATCTACGAAACATTCCCTCGCAAAAGTTTATCCGATTAAAGTAGTTTCCCTCAAGCTTAGGATAACGCTTATTGATATTACTTACTAAAATAAAATGCAAATTGTTATATAAGTATAGTTTCAGTACCAGGATCTCAGGAAATTTTTCAAAATAAAAGGGGTTACATACGAAGGTACGTACGCAAGAGAGGAGTGTTCGTAAAAAGCATGCATGCGTATAAGGGGGAGGGAGGGGTATAATGTTCAACATTTTAGTGCGTACGTACTATGTCAATGACCCCAAGGACCAATATCGACAAACCAGATATTTGTTTTCAAGTTAACTATCGAGTATTACTTAAAAAATAATTTTTGATGGATTTGAGCGATATCCTCAGCACTAGGCTTGATCAAATCTGTAACCACTTTAGCATAGTTGTTAGCAAAATTAAAACCTATTTCGGCCCTATAGCCGTACCATTTAAGCTAAAATGACCAGTTTTTGAAGCAATTTACTGAAAGATTTATCTCGAAGATTTGTAATGAGTGCTTAAATATTATTTCTAAATTATGGCACTAGAAATGTAGTTAAAATACTTCAAGAAAAAAAAACATTCTCAAAAGTAATATTATTTCCAAACAAATTTATGGCAACATTTATCTTCTAAACATATCCCCTAAACAAGTTGAGCAATTGCTAATCTCACAAAAAACTAACTACAAAATAATACAAATAAATTGTATTCATTGAAAAAAATTAGTCTTTTTCAAGCTTTATCTCGCAAGAAATGACTGGTAATTGGCTTAATATCTTTACCACTAGGTAATCTCACACCAACTGAAAAATGATCATCACCTCCATACTCCACAAAAACTCCTTCAAGATAATAAAATTTGCCACCAACCAACGGGATTGCTTTTGATAGTTGTGAAGGACTGCTAAAAGTAAAATTATAGACAATTAGTATGCATTAGGCTTTTTAGCTACAATTAACTTATCCTATTATAATAGTATAATGCTGCAATGTACACTGTTATGTCAAATAAAAGATGAAATGAAATGACAGGAAATAGGTTACTGATTCTTTTTAACAGTAACAGTATTTCACAAAAATTTAACTGTGCAACAAACACGATACTCTTTGCATACTTTTTCAGATAAACCTTGAAGATCCTTAAGAATGAAAATACTACGAATTAATTTCAAACACTACGGTTAAATGACATTTCTTCAGAAAACTCACGAATTCCAAGAATATCTTCTCTTCCAACTCGAAACTGTAACAATCGACTTTTTGTGTGTAGAATCAGTTGAATTACTCAAATACACTTTGCAAATGTCATCGCATGTTGCCATAAAATGATAATTCCCTGTTTCTGGAGCAAGAAAGTACGTTTGAAGTCTCATAGCATAGATAGAGCCAACATTGTATGGAATATCAAGATTATCAAGGTAACCAGAATTGCTTGGGTTATTAGGGTATCTTGGATCATCTGTTAACACATTAAACTGACTCCTTGATCGATCAATGCCAGTCCACATTTCCGCCTTCACAGGACCATGAGCTAAAAAAACAAGCATGTAGGTATTCACCATGACTTTCAATATTGACGGATTAATTCCAGTAGTACGATTAATGTTTTGAAAAATTTGAACGGTTTCGATGAAATATCAACATAAAAAGGGTACAGAACTTAAGAGTAATTCGAATGAAGAAAATAAATCTTGTAATTTAATTGTACTGAGCAATTTCATTGACCAAATTTCATTAACAGCAGTGTTTCAGTATTTCTAAAAAGGTACTTCGTCGTTTACCGAGCGAGACTTGTTTATTATCATAACATTTGCGACTTTATGATTAGTTTTTCGTCATTACATTCAACGTTATATATGATGTGATAATCAATATATTCTATGACTGATAAATTATTTAAAAAACATGCTCGTACAAAATAAACTCAATCATCCATTGTTTTCCTTAACTGGCTTTTCATAGTTAGTTTTTGATTCTTTTCAAATGAATATAACAAGAATATTAGTCCAGAAAATTTGAAGAATAACTAACTCATAGGACATAATGAAGGCCATATACAAAATTAAAAAAAAAAAGTTTAATCGCCTCAACTAATGGAAGAAAACAATTCTTCAAAACATTACTGTGCATACCATGCCAGTGCAAGTTTAATTAAATTAATTTAGCATGTAAAAATATCAAAATTAGAGTTGAAAAAGAATGAAAAAGAAACTTTCTACGCTTGCAGGGCTGTCGGTCAAAATTCTTGAGACTACAAATCTCACATTGTGCACAAAACAACATCCGAAAGGCAAACTTAGAGTTGGGATATCATCTGGCCATCTGCGACCACGTTTACCTATCAAAAACGTGAAGTTAAAATCGCCCTAATCATTGAGTTTTCAATCTAATTTGAAGAAACATAATTCCAGTCTATGTTTTCACGTTATAAGAACATACTTGCTTCAATAGCCATTTTAGAGTTTGAAATTTGAAAAGATTCACATGTCGAAAGCTAAATCAATTAAGGAGCCAGAAGGTCGTTTTAAAATCCAAACGTCTTAATTTCTAGTATTGGATCATAGTCAATGATTGGATAGGTAAATGTAATTGCAGATGACTGGCTTTTATTATTTTATTATCCTTTGATTTAAAGTTGGCTATGAAATACATAGTTAAATAGTGTAACTAATTAAGGTTAATTAATTACAAAATACAACCTTGCTTACTAAGTATTTCATTAGTGAAAGATGGATTCATATTGTTATTTTTTATGCATTTCAGTAAAAAGGACTTGTTAATTCTTCTTGCAAATATTCAAAGATCCACCCCTTTCTAATAAGGTGTTAAATATAGATTCGTAATCCTCTTTCATAATTTTATTACTTGCATTGCCCAAATTTATACTATAAAACATCTAAGTCATATCCCAAACTCTAACTTTGCTCTCAAGGATTGTTTGTAGCCTCAAGGAATTCAAGCTACATCCCTACAAACGCAAAAGTTTATTTTGGGTCACTTGGTATGATGTTTTAATATTTCATTGTTGTTTCTTCAAACAATGATTCTATCTTTCCAAAGTGCATGTGCTTTTTGCAAATAAAAAATTAAAGTCAGTTGCAGTTCGTACCTTGCGAGTTTTCATGCAAAATAAAAGGGAAATAATTATCATACGCCTCAAATATTTATGTAAGAATCTTCTCCCACCTATGTCCACGAATTGCAATTTCAGTTTGTCAGAAAAACAACCATCCCACAAAACCAAAGATTGATTCGGACGGTTTGCACCTTGAGGATGAACACACCAACCAGCATAATTTAAGGAATTGTCTAAAATTAAAAACATTGGTATTAAAAAGTAAAACATTATTAATAATACATATTAACACATATTTTAATTCTATCAATCATTTGTTGAATATGACAAACACGTGACACTATGTAATTGACGTTTATCAGCCTTGAAGTTTCTGGGTCAGAACTTTGTGTAGTCAAATCTTTATTATTTTCTGCTGGTTACAAGTTTATCTTCAATACACTATTTATGCATAACATAGCGTTAAAATCTTTGAATGACTAATCTCGTTGTTTTTTTATAACCAAATTGAATAACATTCACACCTCTCGGCATTGTTCGAGCGGGATCTCAACAGTTTTAGGTTTCTGAAATAAAATGAATTGAACGCTTTGTTTTTCATGTTTTTGTGAAAATTATTTTTGCATATTAATCTAAATGTATTAGGTCATATTTGTTCATGATTGATTTCATATCGGAAAAACATCGAAGTTGAAGAAACAAACATTTTATTTTTAATTACATGAAGGAAATCTCTAGGAACAAATATGACTAAAGACATTAAAATTAATATGCAAAAATAATTTTCACAAAAACTTGAAAAATGAAGCGTGAAATTAATTATATTTCAGGAACCTATATCTGTCAAGATCCGTTCGAACAATGCAGAGAGGTGTGAGTGTTACTCAACTTGGTTAGGAAAAAACAATGAGATCAACTATTCAAAGATTTGAACGCTATGTTTTTATGCATTACTTATGCAGACAAATGTTAAATTTAAACGTTATTGCAGTCTTTAAAAAAGCCAAAATGATTTTAGCCATTATAACATGCAAGAATGATCTTTAAAGGACAAATGTAATGTATGTCAGTAGACATTTAAATAACAAAAAATATTATCAGCTATTACATTATTGACAATAATAACAGCAACAGCAACAAAAATAATAACAACAACAAATGGTACCATGTGTATTGTAAAACAATGATAAATACATACATTGTGTGCGCATAAAAAAATTAGATCCAACATTTTTAGGGCACATGGTGCTCAAAATTATCTCTGCATTTCTGCCATTGTGTTTAGGGCAAACACGTTTCCCACTGCATTTGTGAATTATTGTCCCTGTATCAGAATCAAACTGGAACTTAGCATAGTTTTTTTTACAAGCCTGCAAACCACTTTGTCTCACAATCATTGTTCCATCAGGGGCACCACAATCACGCGACTTTGGAACCAAACAAAATTTGTCACCTTCACTTTTTATGGCGCTAACTATAGAAAGAAAGCATATAATTGTGAAAAAAACGGAAAAAAAAATACATTGAAAACACACATTTAATGCAAAGGAACTTTTTAAAACACTGCAAGGAATATTATTCCAAAAAAAAAATCGACAAAGATGCAAAATCGAAATATCAATATCGCAGTGTAGTAAAATTGTCGTTTTAACAAAACATCCTGTTTTGTTTTAATTTTTCTTGCTTTCTGCTTCGAATTTTCAAATTTTATGTTTTTACCAGAAATCGGTAACTTATTGGTTCTGGAAAACAACTATAATTTGATAACATGCGAATTCAAATGATAACGTACATAACAAATTAAAAATTATACACAAAAATAGATTAAAATTTTCGAAAAAAGCTATGCAAAGCAATACCTGAACACTGTGAGCGACAGTTTATTATTTGCTTTGTTTGCTTAGAAGAATCACAAAGCTTTCCGGCGCAACTCCTCTTTGGAGAATTGCATTTTCTGAATCTGTTCTGAGTCCCATTAGAACAAAATCCACTGCATTGTGACCAAATACTCCACTCACTAAGACCACCGTCAACTGCAAAAACAACATTTGTAGGTACATTTTCAACAAAAACTCTTTTCAGTAATTTATGTTTTAAAAATTTAAAGAAAAAATTTAAATAATTACTCAAATTTTCGAATACAAACTTTAAAAAGTGTTTCTCAAACTAAAACAAATTCTATTTATAGAAGCTACTCAAAAAACATATATGAAAACTAAATACATGGAGCATATATTTATCTTTCTCACTTCAATGCTGAACAATTTCATTTTGCTTTATAAAAAATCTTAATTTCGTCCAAACCTGTTCAGTTCAGAAAATTTGTAAAATCAAAAATCTTACCGGGTTTTCTGTCTGGTCCACAATCATCTTCGTTAACCCAATACCAAATAACATCGGGATTCAAATTGATTGAATTAATATATGGTGCTGGATTATATTGTGTATTCCCAGATACCAAAGAACCATACCAATAATTATCAGGGTTGCTTGATGTGGTCAATAATCCACAGCACTTAGTTTGGCCAAGCCATGGCATACGTTTTCCATATGAGTAATAGCCATATGACCAAGAATCAAATTTTGTCAGAAGTTTTCCTTTTGTTTGACTGTTGTTCTTTGAAACAAATCTGCAAAGTCAAAGAGCAATTAGAATAATATTTTAATTATTTATATTAAGACAATATTTTCAATATATGATACCATAATAAATTTATATAAAAAAATTTAATATTTTAAGTCCTATTAACTATAAAAAGATTAAAAAATCGCAGACCTTATTTTTCGACTAACTTGTTTCATATTAACACGAAAAAGTATCGATACACACCAAAGCAGTCCTAGGCTTTAAAATTCAACATGCACACTTTCAAGTCGCAAATGATAATATCATATATTCATTAACTCAATAAACTCAATTAAATAAACATAAAATTTAAAAAAAATTCGCAAAGCGTAGTTTTACAATTTAATATAATATAATAATATAGTATATAACTTTGAGATGCATAACTGTTGAATTATCTCACAGAGCGTTGAATTTATGAATTAAATATCAAACGACATTGATAATCTGACAAAATAAAAAAATACAAAACTATTGAAACACATACGTGTATCCTATTGGCACTTCAAAAATTCCACCATAGCGATTTCTGATTGTGGCATCAATTTTGTATCTGTATGAATCTGCTGATGATAATGACTTCATTGTATCACCGAATTTAAGAATTGAGTAATCAAATGAAATCGATGGACGATGTTTGTTCTTTAATGGAACCTAAAATAGAAATGGTTTGATTACATTGATTGAAGTGAAATTGCTCTGAAATTGAAACAAAAATTAAAATAAAGTGAGTAAATATAACTAATTTCTCCTGAGAAAACATCAGACCTCGTGAACTAAACCAACTACTGGGTGCGCCAAAAAAGCAGAACATCTTTGACGAGCTACCAAAAATCGTGTACTGCGCGGATTACGGTGATTAAACTTGACATTCACGTCAAAAAGACTAAACTAATTTAAAACAATTTTTGGCGATTTCCGTTATAAACGATTTTCAAAAATTGTCGATCTCATTGAAGCTCGAAAACATTGAAAAACATTGATATCATTGAGGTCAAACATTGACTTCATCCTTTGGAAGGAAATGAAAAGCCTTTTCAAACTGCGAAAAATGATGCGTGAAAACTAAAAACGCATGAAAACTGAAAGAGTCTTTGATTCGGAAGAGTCTTTGAAATGGTTGCGGGAATCTCTCTTTGTCCATGTGCTCTCAAGCTTTTGAAATTTGCTCAATGTTTTTCAGTGTTTTCGAGATTTTGTGAGATCGACAATTTTTTGAAAATCGCCTATAACGGAAGAACAAGCGTCGTAAAAAATTGCCAAAAATTGTTTTTAACTAGTTTAATTTTTTTGACTTGAATATCAATTTTAATCACTGTAACCTGTGCAGTACATGATTTTTGGTAGCTCGTCAAAGAATTTCGACCTTTTTTGGCGCACCCGGTAGACACATTTTAATCTTTTTCTCATTAAAAAACTAGTTTAATCCAAAAGATACGAAGTGTACAGCAACAATGACTAAAAGGTGTAATTCATCAAATAAAGCAATGATCAAATAAGTTCGGATAAAAATAATAAAATTAACAACAAGAATACCCCCTCACCTGGTCAAGAGTCCAGTTATTGTTTTTGCTGGTCAAAAGTAGGGTCCATGCACTAACATTTGACACCATATCACAATAAACAGGTAACTGGTGAGTTTTCGAAATTTCAACAAAGTAAATACCATCTTTGAAATCATTCTTTCCTCTGTGGTTACCATGAAGCTTTATATCATTACATGATTTACGGCTGAAATAAAAATCAATGCACAATTCCGTTAAGCATCATATAAGAAGATATATTGTCTTACCATTCAAATAAAGTACAAATAATTTCTCACAAATCTTAATTTCAAAACAATTTCAATAACAAAAAGTTTAATTTGTTTTAAATAAAATACCTTCCTCCTTCTCTCATCCAAATTCGTATGACTTTTGGGTGCGGATTAATTTTTGGAATATAGTTTTGATTCGAAAAATCTTTTATAATAATTCCACCACTGGCATCAACCTGCATAAGAAAAACACAGCAAGCAAAATCATATAAATAGTGTGACAATTAGAGAGACAAAATATCTCTTCGGTGCTTCAAGCTATACAGCAATCCTCAGACAATTGGAGGGATGCTACTCAATACGTTATACATTGAAATACAATTTGAGATGATTATTTATATATCTACTTTAATGTGGGGTCTCTTTTGGAGTTGTTTAAATAATATTTGGTTTCGTGACGGCATTTAGAAACTAATTGTAAAATTAGGAAATTAAAAATAAAGAAGCTTAAGACTAAAGTTTGTTTTCGTTATCTCATATGTGCACGTGCAGTTGTAATTTTGTTGATCAGAAATAAAAACAAAAAATGTTTAAGAAAACAAGAAACAGAGGATGAAACAATGATCCAAAGGATGAAACAGAGGATGAAACAAATTTGTGTAAATTATTACGTTGATCAGAAATAAAAACAAAAAAATTTGTAGGAAAACAAGAAACAGAGGATGAAACAATGACCCAGGAGATGAAACAGAGGATGAACCAGAGGATAAAACAAATTTGTTGTAAATTATTACATTGATCAGAAATTAAAACAAGAAAATTTTTAAGAAAACAAGCAACAGAGGATGAAACAACTGTTGCACGATAATAATGGTCTAAAAAAATTCCAAAAGAGCATAGAAATACAGAAAAGCAATTCAACAGTTTTTAAAAATATTTCCTTAATAAAAACATAGCTTACCGAAGAACATGTAGTAAGAAAATGACCACAATTCTCAGTAATATAAGGCACACGTTGGGCAATATTGCTGTCTGATGGCCAATGTCCAAACTTCTTTAATATTTCTGGCTTTAACTGAGGGTCATTTTCTTTATAAAAATTGACGTTAGTTGATGCTTTGAAAATTCCACCATTTTTCAAATGACCATCAGCTTCTAATATGTACTGAAAGGAGTCCTTAAAAATAATAATAAAAACATCACAAACAAAGTAATCTATGAGCAAATAAAGAAGAGAAAAATCATTATCATCCTTAGGTCACAGTCGAGCCATGTCTTGTCGTAAGGCTGGTGTACTTTGTACCTCACCAGGATTCCAAAGGATGTCTTTCTAGTGACACTATCAGGCAGTATAAAAAAGAGAAAAATCAAAGTTGCGATTAATATTAAAAAAAAAACACTGCATATCTGAATACAAGAATCTGAATGCGCAAAGAGTGTAAAAGGTTTAATATTAATTGTTGAAAATATACCTCAAAGACATATCTATTTTTAAGACCTTCTGCAACTGAAAATATTGAAAAGTCGCTAGTCAGTGATGGTTTCAAATGATTTCTATGTACCACATTACTTCTGTTCCATCCTGTACCAGTTTCCTCAGTAACCAATAAAGTCCAACCCCCACCAAAATCGTCCATGTTGCAATATGTTTTGACAATTCCATATTTCTTTGACCCAATTTGATAAACATCTGTTTCAACCTTAAGATTGTAAGAACCATAAATTCCTCTTTGTAGAATATCAAGACAAGAGCTTGGCGGTACATACTTTCCTTCTCTCATCCAATACCTAAATATAACACAATGAATAATATAATGATATAGCATATAACAAAAACCACAATAGTTAATAATGATAAGAATCATTAACACATAATGAAAACTAAATTGAATAGCAAATAAAATATTCGAAAAACTCACCAAATGTAACGTGGCGAATTATTTTGGTCCCAACCTTTGTCACTGTTACCGATCCATGCAGCAGGGATGTATTTGTTATAATTATCTAAAATACAAACATCAATACCTCATTTTTATCAAACATTTTCGATAAGTATTTTGAGATTTTTCAAACATATCTCAGACGTAAACTGGAATATCAAAAAGATTATCAAATCCACAATTAAATTTAATTTTTATATTTCCTGAAGTAATCTAATCATTAAATTATCTGAGTGATTGCAACGACACTCAAAACAATCTCCTCAATCATTGCAATGATACTCAAAACAATTATCTCAATGATTGCAACTTTACTCAAAAAAATTATCTCAATGATCGCAAAGATACTCAAAACAATTGTCTCAATGATTGCAATGATACTCACTCAAAACAATCATCTCAATGATTGCAATGATACTCAAAACAATTGTCTCAATGATCATAATCATACTTAAAACAATTATCTCAATGATTGCAATGATACTCACTCAAAACAATCATCTCAATGATTGCAATGATACTGAAAACAATTATCTCAACAATTATCGCAAGCAAACAAATATCGCAAGGAAGCATGACCCAGTGGTTTAGGCTCCGGGCTCATGATCACAAAGTCGTCGTGGGTTCGAATCCCACCAACGCCATTCTTGCTGCGAAAGTGTGAGGAGAAGTGCCAACTCTCTGTAATTCCAGGCAATGGCAAAGGGAATCACGAGGTGTGGTCACATCGAGAGGAATGACCGGGGTCGCGTGATATTCTATTATACTCAATTCAATGACCGCAATGATACTTAAAATAATTATCTCAATGATTGCAATGATACTCACTCAAAACAATCATCTCAATGATTGCAATGATACTTAAAATAATTATCTCAATGATCGCAATGACACTCATACCCATTGTCTCAATGATTGCAATGATGCTCATAGCAATTATCTAAATGATTGCAATGATACTCAAAACAATTATCTAAATGAGTGCGTTGATACTTCTAACAATTTTCTCAATGATTGCAATGATACTCATAACCATTATCTTAATGATGGCAATGATACTTATAACAATTATCTCAATGATTGCAATGATAATCACAACAATCATCGCAATGATCACAATGATACTCATAACCATTTTCTCAATGATGGCAATGGTACTCATAACAATTATCTCAATGATAGCAATGATACTCAAAACAATTATCTCAATGATTGCAATGCTTGTTAAATATTAAAGAGAAAACAAAATAACAAAATAAATCAATGCAAACTTGATACATTAAAAAACAACCTTCAGTTAACGACATCTTTATAAACCATGCCAAACTGTGCCTAAGGCCACTGCCCTTCCCATTTTTACAAACAAATATAATATACTTTTCCAACGTTAAGTAACTAACCGGTTATTGACCCAAATCTATTGTTAGTCGGGTTATCATTTGTTGTTAATCTTAAACCATCATAAATATAAGGCATCCTTTTCTGTATTCCACTCCTTATAAATCTCCATGTTCCAAATCTCTTTACAAGTTCAACGTCAGTCTGATTCGAGTACTTTGATGTAAATGTGTAAGATGACGGAGCTTTGAAAATCCCACCAAATTTTCCTAAAAATATGAAAATTTCCTGAAACTTTGTTGTAAATACGAAAACTTAATTCTTTATATTCAAAAACAACTTCGATACCAACAACATCCCACACCAACTAATTATAAAAAATACAGTTGAGTGTAAAAAGAATTTTAAAACACAATACTTTAGCATTCAAGTTGTAGCCAACATACCTCGTTCTTCTGCATCCATCTTATATTCAAAATAGGCATCCTTGATCATATAAGTGTCTTTAATTCCGTCTGCATATTTCAATATAGAATAATCATGAAGTAAACTTGGGTTGTCCACGTTGACTGAACCAAGTCTTTTAGAAGTCCATTTATTGGTATTACTAGAAACAATGAGTGTCCATCCACCGCCATCACGTGTCATATCACAATATGTTTTCAACGGTGGACTATTTTGTGGTTGAATCGTGTAGACGCCATCTTTTGGATCAAGACCTTTTTCAATAAGAAACTCTTGCATTCGCCGGCAAGATTCTGCTTCTATTTATAAACAACAAATAAAAAAAATTACAAACGTGAATAATTGCTAAAAATATCAAAAAGTGTGTTAAAATAGTTCATTTGTTTATTTAATAAAAAACTTAATCAACCTTGACTTGGAAATATATGGGTTGTTAATACCAGGGGCTCCCTTCTCGTTAGTCTATCTAGCTTCTCCTTGAGCATTTTACTGCATGTATAATCCAATTTTTATTTAATTACATTGCCATTGTATTTCTAGATTGTACTTCTATGTTGAAAATGTTTGTTTAATTTAGTGGTTGAGTTTTATTAAAGTAGTAGAATTTGAATCATAAATACAAACTGAAACTAAAATTTTGTATTTCATCTCATTTGTCAAACATGCAGCGACCAGTTGGTAGCCAAGAAATAAATAAATAGTATTCCATTAAGCTATAAATTTTAATTACAATAAAAACTCTGTCTTCTTTTTATATCAACATTAAAACAATAGACTCTCAATTATCTTAAAAAGTAAAAAGAAACTATTAACCAACAAAAAGTAGCATTTTACTTGGACATGGATCAGTGTTACAATTCATCTCCTCCACAATGTTCCCAATACAACTTTTGCCTCCATTACGTGGTGTAGGATTATTACATAGGCGATAGCGGTTTTTTCTGCCGCCATTACAAGGCCAATTACAAGTACTCCATTTGGACCACGGCCCAAATTTTCCGTTTCTTTGAATAAGCACTGTCATTAAATAAAATAAAGGGAAGCTTTTAAATTAAGTATATATAACAAGCAAAAAATCAGTATACTTACTACGAAAACAGTATATTACATACCCCAAGAGCCCCTCTGGCATACAGTGCTATTAGAGGCCACCAGGGGACTGTTAACCATCCCACAATGAGCTGAGGTGAAGTATTTTTGGGATTATTAACTAACCCTTTCACACCAGGTCACAGAATCCCAGAGTCACAGGGCCACAGGGTCATAAATTTCACAGAGAAATCTTTCAATCATCATGTTGTTTCAATAATAACAACGCCATCATGTAGATAATAATATTTTCAAGAAACATGGTAAAAACAACATCAAATTTTACAATTTCATTGAAAAAATATATAAAATGATAAAGCTAGTCAAAACAAAACTAATATTCATAAACTGATAAATTAAAATTAAACGAAAGTTACTTTCAAATCGAATGCTTTCATTATTTGTTTACATCTAAATAAAAATGAATTGTTATACTCACAATCTCTGCAACCTGTATTAGGATCATATCCTTCAAAACAATAACATTCACCATTGTTTTTGCAGATCTGATGGAAATTAAATATCTTAATGAAAAGGTTCATTTCAAAAAATAAAACATAAACTTCAAATTGTTGATATTTCAAGACCAAGGTTTTTGGTGAATGACATATAAGGGACCTCTCAATATTTATGACATATACGGGGCCGGTGAAATCTCGAAATTATTGGGAAAAAAACCAGAGTCCTCTCTATGATCCGATAAAAAAAACCAGTGTCCCGTCTATTTTCCGACAAAAAATGTATGTGCCTGGTAAACTTTGTTGCGAAAAAACTTCCTACAGTATTCCCATAAAAATGCAATTATCGATTTTTTGCATCACAATTTCAAAAAGGTTATTCTATAGCTCAAAATACTA
>JAYJMH010041553.1:0-15024 GCA_036873815.1 Phacellophora camtschatica | reverse complement strand
GCTCAATGTCATAAATATGTAGATTTTAAAGAACGGTTCTTCTAGATTCCTGTTTATATTTCCACATTGAAAAACGTTTTTCAGATCTGGACACGCAATTTTAAACTGACGTCATTCCAACCGCTTTTTATGCATAAATTTATCTGACCAATAGCAAGGCCTGTTATATCTAAGTGCATGATGGCCCATTGTCATCGGTAAATTACAAAATATAGCAACAAAAAAACAGACGAAAACAAGCTCCAAAATTAGAAAAGGGTTATTTTTATTATCTATTTTGTCGCAAGTATCTTCTGATCGAACGAGCAACCAGTGGAGTTTCTGAGAAGCACATTAATCTTTATCCCGTGTGCTTAATACTTTTTACGTCACAAGTACTTTTTACTTTTTTTAACATTAAACACCGAAAACAGTTTCTGTTTTTGCTCTTATTTACATAAAAATCACAGCAAAGCTGTGTGACCTAAGTTAAAGTTGGAACAATGATGTCATCTGAAATAACTGAAGACCTGAAGCTGCTGCAAGTCGCTGCAAGAAGTTAAAGATCTTTTGTTTTGTAGAAAATGTAGTGAACAGTACAAAAAAGTTCCTGCCCCGTTGCATTCCCCACTGTCCCCGAATTAAAAATTCATTTTTCAATGCCCCTTAAAATCCTTGATTTACATTCAATATTTCACTTCCCATGAAAAATCATGAAATATGTAAGTGTATCCCTAATTAGAGTCTGCAAAAAATTGAAATCTACCCGAGGGATGGATCCAGAGATTTAAATGAGGGGTGCTGGAGGGAGTATTGGGGCATTGGTTTGTCTTTTTGTCAATGTTTCACAAAATTTCTACGCATTTGATGGGTGCTCGAGCACCCTTCGCACCAGTCTGGATCAGTCCCTGTCAGTCTTTTCGAAAAATAATAAAGGTGTAAAGGTCCTATGGTAAAATACAAAATCTTGAGAAAAGGATGTCTTTGGATGAAGACCACTTTGCAGTGCATATTGACATACCTTAGGTATTAAAACTTCGTACTAAAATTTAGAGACATTTTAATTAGGGCTTTTAATAATTGCAATGAAAGGAAAGTATATGAGGAAAGGAAAATATACTTCAGTTCAATTTATATGACGTTGTACCTGTACCCAAAGTAACAAGATAGGCCTATTACTTTCGCATAAAGTACCACTATTTTTTAAACATCATGGTATATCAAAATAAGCAAGCAAAGAAAAGAAAAGAGAAATAAAATTCGCTTCATATTATTCCAATAAAACATCTACAATTTTAAATTAACAGGTAACAGGTAATTTATTAAAATTTAAACAATGTCCCAAAAATGATCATCTTCATCGTCCAAAAATTTAAAACTGTTCGAATTCGAATTATCTGGTTCATCATTGAAGTCGTAATTGTCATTTTCTGAGTCACTTTGCAAAGTTTCAAGTCCTTCAATTTCTCCTCCAGTCTGTGAAAAAAATACAATGTAAATTAAATTAAAATTCGTCTAATTGCTGTGTGTCACTATAATATGTACTTTAATTTGATTAGAAAGTTATACTTCAGTGGACAAAGTGTGTTAAACTAGTACTTTCTTAGGTCGTGCAAAATACAGTTATTTATTTATTTGTAGTGTTGGTAATTTGCATGTATTCTATTTCATGAAGGAATGCTATTATTGTTAATATTAGTTTAATAAAAGTCGTTCCAACTTTGGGGCAATCACTCCTGAACTTTAACCAATAATGTAAGATTAATGTCAAAGACTATTTTGTACAAAGGTAACACGAGAGGCCCTGGAGCCCAAGGTAAACACTTTTTCCATATAAGTACAATGTTTATATTGTGATTTTGCAGTGATTAAAATGTGATTATTATGTGATTTTAAGAAGTCGTTTGCCTCATTTTGTTCCTGAAAAATCCTGGGGGGGGGTGGTACACCCCCATATATTGGTAATCTAGTGTTGACGTATTAAAAGTGACATAAGAAACTGAAGTCAACACAATTTCATTCTATTGATCTCTTTATTTTTCTACATATTTAACCTTTAAATAATTTCATTTTTAGTCCTTGTCGAACCAAAGAACATAATAATTACCTCCTCGTCTTTTTCTTAAATAAAAATAATAATTACCTTCTCGTCTTTTTCTTCCTCCTTCGGTTTGCTCAAAAAAGTCATGCTTTTAATGAAATTTTCTGGCGCTTCTGAACCAGAAACAATTCCATTTTCCAATTCTCCCTTCATATCAATTTCCAATTTCTTTATTTTTGCCTGCAACTGCCTCAGCTTTGATGTTCTAATCTTCTGCCATTGTTGAAACTCCTGTTCTTTCTTTTTCTCTTCAGCTGCTTTTATCTTAGCTTCAAGAGTGTTTTTGGCCGAACAGCAAAGCTTGTTTTCTTGCCTTGTCGCATTCTCCTTTGCCTTCCTCGTCCGTTTTTCCTTCCTTCTTTTCTTTTCGTCTTTGCATGTCTGCAAAGCTTTCTTTCTCAGTTGCAGATCGCTCTCCTTGGTTTTTAACTTTTCTTGCAGCAATCGTTGCTTCTCCGCTTCCAGTCGATCGAGCATTTCTTTCGTCACAACCGGTCTCTGGCGAAGTTTATCACATTTAACTCTCAAGATGCTGTCTCTCCTTGTTAGTGCTTCTGACATCCTTAAAAATGACAAGTGTAAGTACATAAGATCACTGTTCAAATATTTTCAAACAACTGACCGTTAACGAAAGCAAAGATTCAATGCTCCTGGTTGGCTGGAGGACAATCTGCTCATATCCTAAATTTCGGAAAAACGATTCTAGCAAATGTATTTTCAACAAATACTACCAAAATGTGAACTTTGTTTTAAATAAGTTCAAAACTTTGAGACTGGAAGTGTAACTACAGGATGCTCATTTAAATAAATATTTATCTGAACAAATATTTACAAGCAGGCACAATAAATCTTTCGATGCACAAGTAACGTGCTAGTTTGCAATCATTTTCTTTCTGAAATTTTAGAGGCCCTAGAATTCAGTAAGTACTGAAACTAAAATCATATCTAAGTAAGTATGTCTGTCAGTGCCGTAGGAACCGGGGGCTGTAGCCCCCAATAATATAAAGAACAATGGTGATTTTTTAAATTGATTAATTAAACCTTTGCTCTCTATTGCTCTGAAAACATTAAGACCCCAATCTCATTCAGACCCCCAACCCACAACAGCGCATCCCACGGCACTGCTCTGTCCGTCTACTTACTTTCTATCGATTTGTTCCTTCGATAACGCTGGCAGTCTCCTCAGATGTTTTGGCAATACATTCAAACTGCGAATTGACATTCTTGAAGACGGACGGTTGGGTAAATCTGCGTCTACAAAGTCTACATCAAAAGAAACAGACGTTGTTTTTCCAGATGCGTTGATTTTTGTTGCTCTTCTGAAAAGAACAATCTCACGATTGCCTCCAATAGCAGGCAAAGGAAGCTTGTCGGCAGGAAGCTCCATAACATTTGATGAACAAGATAGTCTTGCTTCTACCTCTATGCCGCTTGCATCTGTGTCTTCTTCACCTAAATCGATAGCTGCTGATGCTATTAAAGGTGCTACTTTATTGGAAAAGCAACAAAATCTTAAATAAAAGGGCACTCTGCGTGGCATGTCACGTTTTGGCTTGCAACTGTCGTCATCAGGTTGAACTGCAACCTTATTCTTTCCGCAAAAAAAGTTTCCCATTTTGATAAATGTTTATCGTAAGCTGTTTATCGTACATGAACGAAAACTATTTGGTTTCATTTTGATGGGGTTGTTATTTTTAAGAAATACGACTTAATCTTACGTCAGATAGGAGAGAACCATAGCAGTATCATTTGATGGCGTCAGATTAATAGGGAAAACGGCAGAAAATCACTTACTAGAAAACATCGAAATGACAAATAACCCCCGAGCCTGTAAGAATTAAAGGGTAAAGTAAAGATAATTCATGATGATTCAACAATTTGCTCTAACTAATTTCAGATAGGGATCTGAAGGTTCCAACAGCGATTGAATGTATGCAAGGTTGTTTTATCAAACTAATGCTGCTGCTAGACAGTTTTCATTTCAATGATTGCAACTAATTCACAGGCAGTCTGAAATTGCCTTTGTTAATTATTTTATGCAATTGGGACATGGTCCTTTGCCTGTAGAATGTTTGTGGAATCTTTAGAGGGACAATGATATATTTCTATATTTCTTCGTAGATTTCTTCCAATATTTCTTCAAATTGCTGTTACAGATGAGGATATTGGATATTGGTTTCACCATAACTATGGTTTTACCTTACCTTAAAAATTTATTCGGTGTTTCAAAAATCGGAAAGGAAATAAATTTAATTCCTTTTGAAATAAATTTGCATTTGAATATGTTGTTTAATTCAACTCAATTTCTTTTAAATTTTCAAAAACAAATTATGAAAAAAAATTTGCAGAAAAAGAAATGGCGTGCGAAAAGGCACAACTCTTGGCAAAAGATTGCTACATACGTGAACATGGTAACAAACATTAATTTTTGTTGTTTCAAAGTGTTTTTAATAAAATATTAAAAGCATAATCACGCTTCACTTGAAATTTTAAACGAGATTATTGTTTGTTGTTTTTATTTGGAACGTTTATTTCGGAGCGTTTTTTATTTAGGCTGAGTTGAGTTATCGTATTTAACGTGCCTAGGCCATGAAAAAAATTGACGATTCTTGTTTTGAATGTTAATTAGTGCTATAAATTCTGGAAATATAGTTGTGATTACTGTCAGGTTATGAAAGCAAATAAAAATATCAGGTTTTTTGCAATTACCACTTGAAAACAAGACTGGTGTAAAAAAAACCCGAATTTTGTCCAAGGAGTTGAAAACAATAATAATAACAATGGCGAAACGCCAGTCTGAGAGACATGTCCGTTCCTGACAAGATATTGGTGCGTGCAAAGGCTTTATTGTGCATGCTGAGAAAACCCCCTCCCCCCAAAACAATGTTGCTGTATTGCGTGACTGTCCACCAATCAGAAACAATCACCTTTTCCATCATAAATGCCGTAGAACTTGTAATACAACAACATTGTTCAGGGGGGAGGGGAATAGTTCATTACAAACGATGGAAATATCTCCAAGTGTTCCAAGACTTTAGGCAAGCATTGTACCTGCTTCTTGTTGCTATGTTTGAGTCTGAGTGTGTGCACACAACAAACCTTTGATTTGCTCTTGTGTGTGCACAGGCGCCATACTCCTCAGACTGGGCAAAACGTCCCACTCATTGCATCATAATCATAATCTTCTTTTCAATATTGCTCAAGATGCACTATGAACTTAGGTTTCGCTTTTTGGAGCATATTCAAACTTCTTGGAGGTTATTTGAAATTTGCCAATTCGTGAAAGAAGGGTATATAGAAGGAAGATAAATACATTATTATAACACATTACTAAACAAAACACAAGTTCAGGTCAACATTAGCCAAATTATAAATTTCTGCTCACTTCTTCCCTGCCTGTTGAAATAGGTTAGAGTGCAAAAATAAGGTATATGCCCATTTTGCAGTTGAAACAAATTATGAGACGAGGTGCATGTTGTCCTTTGGGTGTTCTGAGCCCAGACAGTCAAGACCAGGCATCAATATTTTGATAAAATGAATGAAAAATATGGTAGTATTGTGACATGCTAGATAAAGGATTTGCTATTGAAAATAATTAGTGATAAGGTAATAACATTAAATAAAGAAGCAATGATTTTCTTGCATCAAATATTGGGTTTGTGCAAAGACTTTATATCTGATGTTGATATGCTATATTTTATTAAAGGGAAGGGACATTTAGTTTTTAGTTTTTAGTTTGTCATTATAAGACCCTTCTTTTTGATCATCATAATTACTATTTAGTTGTTGTTTACTTTGTTGTATTTAGTCAATAGCTACATGTAAAAACTACAGTGCTTGTATCATATATCATAATCATTTCTTTCTTTTTGACCATAGACTGTGCTATTTGCATATAGTCAGTTCAAACAACAAAAAACAATACAATAGATCTGAACCTCAATCAAGGTGCAACATTATTGATCAGTAACATTTTTTACAAACCCGTGTCTCCTGTTTTTATTGTCCAATAGCATAGCACAAGTCAAAAATTTACACCAATCAATCAAATCATTAGCTAAAAATATGTATTACAAAAAATAAAGAAATAAATTTTTTTAGCTGCTTAGCTGAATAGATTGCTGTAATTTTTTACTTGCTCTGTGTTGTACAACAAACATCTTAGATGCATGTTTGTAAAAAATGTTGCTGATTGATGCAATAATGTTGCACCTCAACCCAGGGTTCATATTGCATTCTGTTGATCTTGATTGATTGTTCAGACCCTCAGTTTGAATGTTGAGTTGAACTGGTAGTGTCCTATTAATTATTGTGATTTTGGGGTTGAAGTGATGTTGAAATCTACTTAGTGTACTATCAGTATGCACAACATTTGAACAATGTACCGTGCCTGGTGTCTGGAGCATTCAGTTGAATTACTGTTATGAAAATTGTTGCTGATAAAAATAACAATTTCTATAACATTATGGCTAAATCCAACAACCAAAGAATTTACGATTTAAAGCTGCTTACTTCATTTTATGTTCAGTTATATATGGACAGTTGTCCTCTGGCTTGCAAGAAGATGAGAAGGAGCATTCTTGAAATCAAATTTCAAAAAAAATGTACAAAAATCTTTGTACAATATTAATTGAAATCATTTTGAAATTAAAGCAGTACATTTACACATTTTTTTGCAACCTTTTATGAGAAATTTAGGATAGAAAAAAGATTCCCACATTTCCTCACAGTATAACTTAACAGTTTACAGTACTTTTAGTTGGAAAGAAAAAGGCAAGCAATAAATAGACCTTTTTTGGAAACAGAACCTGGTCTAAAGGCTATTCCTGTATTTCCATTAGGAATGGTTATTCTTGTCTCTTTCTCTCCCAAAGGACTCAAAAGACATTGCAGTCTAAACGCTTTTTGTACTCATAGGAATTTCATCAATGTTAAAAACAAGGCTAGTCCTGTAACACAACAGAACAACTTTTATAACTCTAAAATCACCTGAAATCTGCCTCAAAATTGAGAAACTTTTAACTGAAGCCTGAGCTTGGTTTAGGGTTTAAATTAAGGGATTGTGAATCACGTTTTTTGCAATTTAAAAATTTTCAATCACAATTTTAATTTTAAATCATGATAAATGCCTGGCATGCGAATGAGCATTCTTGCCTTCAACAAAGAGCTATTTTTGCCAATCTATTTAAAAGTCAACTTTTCATAATTTTCTGCTTGCTATGCTCACAATTAGAGTTTTTGTCCAACAAAATGTCAACATTTTTGTTTTTTAATTTGAACCCTGTGGTTTTACATAAAAACTGTAAAAAAAAAAAAGCAAATCTAATCGAAATATTTTTCACAAAGATTTTGATAATGTCTCCTTTGCTTCAGTTGTGAGCAATTTTGTTGGGCAATTTCAATTTTGCAAATCTTGTAAATATGTCACAAATATATTTTCCAGAGAAAGACTTAGAAGATGATTCATCAAACAAGGAAATATTGATTATATGCAGAATATGCTACAATGGAAATGAAGAAGAAGCATTGTTGTCACCATGTAATTGTGCTGGATCAATTAAATATGTCCACCAGACATGTCTATTGAAATGGCTCAAAGCAAGAAAACAAGTTTGTGAACTGTGTCATTATGATTATGTAATGCTGAAGGAAACCAAAAACTATAAAATGGTACAGTACAATTAAAACTTGTTTTTTCGTTTTCTCTTGTATTCTACTGATTGATCTTTTCGTTTTAACTGTTTTATCCATTCTGTTTTCCTTCAAGGTTATGCCTAACACATTTAGTCTAACTGCTTTGTTTGATAAATATATTTTTTGTAATTTGTTTTGTGTGATGAAATGGTATATTTTCTTAAATTTTGTTTAAAGTTTGATTTGTTATTTTCTATTTATTAATAAGTTTAACGAATTAATTTGACTTTTAGAAGCTTTGAAACTTGCTCACAATGCATAAATGCATTAAATCGAATTGCAAGCCATTAGAAACAGTTTTATCATGAGGAAACTCTGGACAGTTGAAAAAGCTTTCAGACATAGAGCTACAACTATAAAATTATTTTATTTTTTTATCAGAGAGAACGACCAAGTATAACAAGGTGGCACATATTATCTATCATCAAAGCAATTGTCGTATTGGATTGGTTCCATTTCCTGGAGACTGTATTTCTGTGTTTCAGTCTTTGCATTGTGAATCATCTGAATTCAACAGATTTGGTGTACCAAGTCTCCTTGATTGGATCAATTGAGCTGTTCTACTACTTAACAAATTTCTTCAACTGTTTTTTCCTGCTGTATTATTACAGATGGTCAGAATTAAATGAAAACATTACTGTCTTGAACTTTGACGACAAGTGGGCAGTTGCTCATGACAGAGGGATCATTCTCAGACTCGTAGATAAGTATGCATCACTTCTGGCAGGGTATAGAAGGATTATGGATGTTGTGAGCGAAATTCAATAGTTTGAAACAGCAGTGTGTTTAAGTTCTGAACATTATACATTCTTGTTCCAACTGGTATGTTTGGATCATTGGTTTGCAGTTGATAATGAACTAATTGGTGTGACATTCAGTTAATTTGATACATTCTTTATTTGTATTTGCCCCCCCTGCGATTTGTCTTCATTAAATTCTGTTCCATCATTAAAATGATGCATCATATTTTTCCACTCTAACTCTAACAACAAAAATGTTCATGATACTTTAAAAGTGTTCGCAAATTTCAGTTCATTTGATGCCTCAGAAAATTGTACCTTCTTCGTGAAAAATATTTGCATGATAACTCGAAGATCAGCTTTCATAGAGATGCTAATTTTGAAAATAACTGCAGAATTGGTGCAATTCTCCTTTCATTCATTGAACCTACAGGATTGGTGAATCTACTGGTGTCACAAAAATATGTTGCCATTAAAAATAGCACATTCCAAACTGTTTGCCCCAAATGTCTCTAAAATCGGTCCTATATTCACCAAGATATGAACATTGAAAATTCAGAATTATGCCAAAGCAAAGACCAGGCACTTCTACCTAAAATCAACCTAAGGTGTCATTTTTCTCCAAATACTATCTTCAGTTACTTTCAACTCAGAAAATTTAAGTTGACAGTCTGTTGCCTAAAATCTAGCTATAAAATCTTCACCATTTTTATCTAAGGAGCTTTTATATTCCATCAAAAAAAACAAATGTGGGGTTATTTTAACATATTTTAGTCTAAGAGTATTGTCGCTTTGAACGAAACGTAGTCCTGGAATGACCTTTGCATTTTCGATAACTTTTCAAATTTGTGAGAGTTCCATATGTGAGAATCTGTATGTTCTACTTCAAGTTACGATGCACTCTTTATAAAATTCATTGTTTCAAAAACGTCTAGAGAACGAAATGATGGTAAAAGAGAAGGTGTTTTCATTTAAGGGCGACGTCCCAATCAGGGCGACGCTGCTCTTTCAAGGCGATACGTTCCATTCAGGGCGGCGCTTCTTAATATTTTTGAACTTTGCATGATTCAACAGTTTAGTTCTTATATTTAAGTTATGAGTATGATACATACAATTGTTGTTTTACTGATTAATGTTAATATTATAACTGATTTTTATAACGAATTCTAAAGAAAGCTAGCTTTATTCTAAATTGAAAGTTTATGACCAATGAGTAATTTTTGGCTATCTGTTCTTAATTCCCAAGTTTGAATTCTTTGGCATGTTCAAATGACGAAGATATAATGTTATTTTGCATGATGAGATCTTGCAGTCTTATTTGTACTAACCACATCACTTTCTGGTTTGCATTTAGATGCCAGTTAAAAAAAGCCTTTTACGTTTCGCCTAGAAAATAGTCCTGGCAATCCAGAACCATAACATAGCAATAAGGGCACACCGATTTCAAAGCGATTAACCATTAAAGACAAAGCGAATTCTCTCAAGCAGAAAATCAAAACATGTTTATTTTGATTTTCTGCTTGAGAGAAATCGCTTTGTCTTCGATGGCTAATCGTTTGAAAGTGGTTGTCATTTTCTCTATTGTTACAAAATCTGCCCTTGCTTTAACATATAAACTGGACTATTTTTTCTTCCAGATGTCCCCAGAAAATGTTCCCACGATTGGAAAGCTGCTGGGGCTGAGATTTTGTTTTGAAAATTCTCTTATTGCTTGAAGTTGATTGCTTCAACTTAAAATTTGCCAAAATATCCTACCTAATCCTTGAGCAATACTCAATTAAGCAAAAATAGAGGATTTCTGCTGGTGCAATCTGCTGAAAATACTGCATTATGGCTTTGAAAAAGCCATTAGTGGTGGATTTCCTTTAGTGTAGCTCATGGATTACTTAGTATATTTTGGAAAGCAAGGTAAAGCTTTTTACATCAACTTCATAAAAAAAACAAATTTATCAAATCTAAACCTCATTTCAAGCAGATTTGAAAGCGTGGAGAAATTTTTTGGGACATACAGTACATAAACAGCCCAGAATGAGCCCTTTTAAAAAAATGTAAAAACTAAATTGAGGTTCTGAAATATTGATACTGAAACAGTACTTGAATATGAACAGTGGATCTGTTTCTGTAACAGGCTTCCAGGCTTCTAGCCTATTATGCAGTAATCATGATGTAATGTCATTTCTTTTGATTTTGAAAGTTAGTAGAAAAGATCTGTTATTCAATTGCGATCTGTAAAATATTGCAAGAATTTAAAAAATCAAACGACCCATAACCTCATAAGGGCTTTAGATTCCACTGCTAAAATAGTCGCATTGAAAACTGTTGTGAATCAATGTAGTCTTTGTTGATGTATAGGTTATTTCGCTTCTATTTCATCTTTTTACGTTGCTATCAGTACAAGATTTCTTGGTAAAGCCTTTGTATCAAATACGGCACTAATGTCTGAGTTGAATCCTTCAAAAAGAGAAAAATATAACATATTCAGGCAGGCTTGGATATACTATCTGGCTAAAAGTATTTGCAAAAAGTTATCTTACTAAGATTTATTACAGACAATGACGCGATATGGGCTTTAAAATTTTAGCTTGCGGCAAACAAATATATTTAACAAATTATTTCGTGAAAAGCAACAAGATGCTTGAAAGCATGCATAAGCTTTGGCAATTTTTGTTCAGATATACCGTATATCCTAGGGTGATATTCGACCCTGAAAACACAGAAATGTGACTGGAGCTAGAGAGGCATTTGTCCCTATAATTATTATATTAAAAAGGCCCTGTGAGTACACAATGATCACTATGCTTATGCGTAATGTATATTATAAATATGTTTAGAATATAAACTGCACATGACACAATATAAATTCATACCTGGTGAGTAAAAAAACGGTTGCTGATTAATTGTAGTTTCTCTCTTAAGCCCCTGGGCAGTGATTGAAGAAGGGCGCTAATTGGAAAGGGGTGCTAAATGGAGAGTGGGCGATTATAAAAATATATTCAAACTTTTAAAAAAACTTCTTTACATAAAATATTAAATACACTTAACGTCTTTGAGTCAACTGTAACACTAAAAAAACAAACAAGCAAACAGACAAACAAGAAGAACAGGAATAAACAAGGCAAACCGAAAAAATCAGTCAGTATCAAAATCAGTGCGCTTCAAATATTATACGTTTAGCAGTTGATTTGTTTTAATTTTGAAAATAACCAATCAGTTCTCAATAGTTATGAACATGTGACAAAAATTGTAAGACATGATTGGCTAATCTAAAAATGCAAACGATCAAATACAAAGTCGGCGTGCCTAAAGTTGCAGCAAATACAGAACCTGTGCAATTAGTTTACGTGCAACAATTTAGAAATATATAGTATTCGCAAATAATAATCTTTTTCTATTTTCTTTTCCCGAAATTTTCTGTCATCTCTCATCAAACCGTATTCAAGGACTGCAATTGACATCTCCAGGCGACTTATAAATTAAGACAGAGTAACAGTATAGAAGAATTCTTGTTTCAAGTTTCGTATGTCGAGTGATGTTGAAAATACAGAATAAATGAAAGACTCCGTACTATGAATGTTTTTATTAATTTATATACAACGTTTCGAGCATTCTCGTCTTCAGGTGTCAATTTGTCTTCGGGTGTATGACGAGTAACATTTTATTTATTTTGTGTTCTTAGCAGTAAAGAAAGCCGAGTGCAACATGGTAAATACAATGGTAAGAGGTGAAGTTAAATACAATACCATTCTTGTCATGTGAACTGGTCCAGCGCTTGAGTTTGAAAAGTAAGCATATTTGGCTTCATTCTGCAAAGACGTAAGACATAAAATGAACCTAAGAGCAATAAACCAAGAACTAAATGGATTAACAAACGAACATAATTAACAAACAAAAATAAAACAAGAATAACAACGGTTTGATTTAGCCAGAAAAATAAAATTGTTCTGCGCCACGCCCTTTTACTCTTCCAGGAAAGCCCTTTTTAGTGAGAAATATTACCAATATATTACTCTGTATTGCTCTCCATTTTTAATCTATACAATTTCAAAAGTACAAAATAATCTAAATATAGTGTCACGAGAGTAATATTATTTGTATGTTTATAATTTAGTTCCTATGTCTGGGTTCTTTTTTGCTTTCCAAGACTCAGTTTCGTTTTAAATCAGTTTTAAATCCAATGTTCTCTTTAATGAGATGAGTTCGCGTCTCACACCATTTCTTTTCCTTCCTTTCTTCCAATTTATTAATCAACTTGAATAGTTGCATGTTTCTTCAAATTATTTTGTTGGTGTATGTCTTCGTTTCACGAGAGTTAGTTTGGTGTGACGTGAATTCTTTCTTGAACTAGCTCTTATGGGTTTGTTCAACATTCATCATGCGTTCGAAGATCGATTGAACTCGAATGATTCTGATTGGTCATTCGTGACGTGTCAATCATGGAACGCAGATTATTCATGTTACCCAAATATGGTCTTCACGAAGAAGTGAACGATCTGATTGGTTTGGAGGAATTCGACGTGAATCCTATAAAAGCTGACTCGAGAAAGAATTCGTGTTATATTCAGTTAATTTTTACGAGACGAAGACTCGCGTGATCGTAAAGAATCGAAAAGAAATTCATTCGACTTAGGCCAAGCTGAGGAACAGATGTGTTTTTCGATTGCTCTTGGATTTTAAAAGAATTGAAAGGAAAAGGCATTCAATTTAAGCCAACGCAAGGAACAGACGTGTTTTTGATCGCTCCCGATTTAATCCCGAAAAATGAAACGTGACGGAGAAGGACTCGAGAGAGAAGAACCAAAAAGAGTTAATCTATGGTGTTCAAGATGCAAAAAAGATTTTAAAAGAGAATGGAATTTACTCATTCACGGGAGAACAACGCATAGGAAAGGAACAGACGTGTTTTTGATCGCTCCCGATTTAATCCCGAAAAATGAAACGTCACGGAGAAGAACTCGAGCCTGCATATAACTGATTCATTTCAACGCTGAATAATGAACCTTCCCTAATAGATTTCGATGCATTCAAGGAGGGATCCACGATTTATGTATTCGATTTAACACCGAAAGGAAATTGTGCAACTGATCAATATTTGTTGAAGAGAGAGGGAAATCTTAGAATAAGCGTCAAATTTGGTACTGCTCTATCTGAAATTAAAAACATTGTCATTCTTGGTGAATTCGATAGAGTCGTTGGACTTGATTCGCACGAGAACGTGAAAAGAGACTGGTAATGGATGACATAACAATAGTTAAACTGCTTGAGAAACGTGAAATACTATCAAATTTCCATGGTGTTTTCGGTAAAGAGGAGCTCAAGAATAAAAAGATCGATTCCTTACCTTACTCGTTAATCGTTAATGAAGATGATTTCGATGGAGGTCGTGGTGGTACGCATTGGGTAGCAATTAGACTTTTATGATTCGTTTGGTGAAAGACCAAAGATAAGAGAGTTTGTAGACTTTGTTCAACCGTTTAAGATGAACTATAATAAAATTCGAGTTCAAGCAGATGAAAGTCCAACGTGTGGACAACATTGCATGTTTTTTCTCATTCAGAGAACGAAGAACGTTATGATTGAAGCGATGATTGATAAATACTTCGATGTTAATAATAAGTTAGCAAATGATCTGTATGTTTACAGATTTGTTCAAGAAAGATATGGTTTAGCTACATTAAGAGAAAAACGCTTCTCATTTCTGCTCTCTTCCTTTCGCGTGCGCGAATTCGAGAAAAAAGCATAAAAAGAATTTCAAGCGATATAACATGATAAATCAAAAAGAATTCTGTTTACAATGATAAGATATAACGTTAACGTGAGTTCAAACAACAGTGTCCATAGGGTAATGTTGCAATCCCATCTTCTTCAATATATCTCTTGTCATCAAACGGTGTTATCGATATCTTCTTTTGCGAAACGGAAAAAACTGTTTGTTGCTTAGATATAATGCTTTTTTGTTCATTCGTGAAACAAGTTTGATTTTTCGAACATTCTTGATAATTCTCGTGCGTTATGTTCTTCTTCACGACACCTCTCTTGATTCCTTTTGCTTTTTTAACGTTGCTTCCATCATCGATCGTATAGGAGTACATTTTCGCACGTAAACCAATGAATTCTATCATGGCATGTCCTCCGCACTCGTCCTTCATCTTCCCAATCTCTTTCTTGCGCATGATCGAATAATTTGGATGTTCCTTTGGATAATTGCTGAAGTCAAACTCTTCGGCACTCTCGTTCATGATCTTGTAAACGACATCGATTGGCTTGGGGATAGAGTAAATGAAGCTATCCGTATCCATATAGCAAAGCTTGTTGTTGGGGAATTCTCTCTTCATGTAGTTATAATGAAAGTTGTACATCAGGGTCTTGCTCAACTCTAGGATTGTGAACCCGACGTATATGGGCTTAACCAACTTCACCACCTTGAGCTTGCTGTTAACAATCATCAGGGATTCCTTGATCTCTACCGTGTTGTAGAACCATGGTTTACGAACGATGCTCCTCAGTCTCTCT
>JAYJMH010041542.1:0-15025 GCA_036873815.1 Phacellophora camtschatica | reverse complement strand
CCCTGAGCCAAAAGCAAAAATGAATTAATTGAAATTTTGTAACCTCGTTTTCGTTTTACATTATTTCACCATGTTGAAAAGAACACTTTTCCAGAAGTCCGATTTGAAACAAACTTCGCAATTTTGTTTACGTAAATCGTCAGACAAATGGCTGTCTATTGGAAAATATTGACTACATTGAAATTATATTTCTATAATGCCGTTTGACTTGATAATTTGTTTTGTTTCAAAATTTTGAAATCATGGTACAAAATCATTAGGTTTTGTGGGTGCAAGTTTTGATTTTTGGCGATGGTAATTGTCTTTTGAGATTACATTTTATGGGTTTAGAACATTACTTAGACAAACTTCATGTAAATACAAGTTTAACTAACTAGTTGCTCAAAAGAATACGCCCTTAGTTTGAATAAAATATTTATAAACCAAAAAAGTAAACAAACGGTAAACCTTTGCGATATGAAACTTTATTTTGTTATAATTCGTTACAACATTGGTTATGATTTTATGATGTACTTAGGTATTGTGTCTTAGGTATTACAATTTCTTATTACTTATCGAAGTTAGACATTTTTCTGCACAGGAATCTTTATAATACTAAACTCCTAAACTCCAACGGTTTCTCACACCTGTATACCAGCAAATGTTTACGCTTTTTTTACTCATCTGCTAAATTTTGGCTGTTTAACAGAAAAATGAACTTTGGGAAAACTGCTTTAAAATTGGAAATACGTAGAAAAAAATATGTAGAAAAGAACACACCAATATGATAAACATCACAAAGTTTTTTTCCAACGTAACATATGTCGAAATAAATGAAAAACATACCATTAAATTTTTAAATCCACCAATAGGTACACAGGGTGATCCGGTACAAAATTGAAGAAGAAGAGCTTTTTCGTCCTGTTTTAATCCTTCAACAGTTCTCCAAAACCATGTAATTACGTCATCGTCTTTATGCCAACCGCGGTACTGTTAGATAAAGCAAAGTGTAAGATTTGATGTTCGAATTGGAAAGATTCATTTCATGAAAACCGACAAGTGTTTGGCAAAGGGCAGGCCTGAGATGAATAAGCCTCGAGCGAATTCTTTAATCTTTATACACTATATTTAATTATTTTTGTTTGTTGTTGTTCGAGTTTGGTCCATAAATTTCATTGTCATTTGGTATTTGTTTCAAATCATGTTAATTGGAGAAGATCAAAATGTAGTTTTGTTCGATTGGAGAAAAAATAGGGTAGTTTTTCATGAGCTTAAAAGATGCTTTTCTCACCATTGTATGATTTTTCCAGTCTTTTGTGTCAATACTTTGAACACCGTTCATCAACAGTGAAAATTCATCTGGTGTAAATACAGAAATAAATTCTGCCTGCACTTCCTGAAAATAAATACACAAATTGTGAAGTAATTGCATTGAAAGGTTATATTTACCCATTTTTGAATGTGTATTTCTTCCTATTCAGATCTATGCGTTGTCGTATTTAGATCAACGAGAGGTCTTATTCATACCTACGCTGTTGTATTGAGATCAGTGCCTTGTCGTGATCAGGTTAATACGTTGTCGTATTCAGATGAACATGTCGTCCTACTCTTGTCAATGTGTCGTCCTATTTAGATAAATATGTCGTCCTATCTAGATAAACACATCAAATGCATTTATATTAAACACAAGTAAAATTAGACTGGCAAGTCAACGGAATCATACCTCGTAGAATCCTTTTTTGAAAGCATTAACTTCTTTCAACACAGAGTCATGTAGCTTAAATTGTGAAACTAGACTGACATATTTGTGCTGCAAAGACAAAATAGCATCAATTATTTTTTCTGGACTGCAAAAATTTACCGATTTTGATGCGTCTTCATAGAATGAAATTATATGATAACAAAACAGAAGACAATGTATTTAGTGATTTAAACGGTCAAATAGATTGATAAAAACCTTATTTTCATCAGTGAGCATTCCACTAAATCCTCCAAGTTTTATTTCCTCAACACATGATTCATCCCAAGGATTCACTCCACTGGTACTAAATGGCATATCAAGGTCTTCAACACTGTTTTCCAAGCAATATTTCACTATTCCATTGTACAGCGTATTGTCAACAGACTGAAGGTCATCTGGATGCTTAAGATTTTGGCCTAAAATCTGAAAATAAACAAATCTTACAGTTGTCAATGGTTTCAAATTCGAAAATATTGACAATTAAAATCTCTAACTCTTCATTCATGATTCCATGTTTAAAAATCATGTATAAAAATCATCCAATTTCCATGTGAATTAACTTTTCTTTTGACATTAAAATTATAAACCTTTAATGCCAGAATATATTTCTAATTAACACGCAAATCTTTCTATTTGCAGACGATTATTTTATTTTTATTATGTTATATTTGGGCTTTGGGAGTTTTAAATTCTAAACGATTCACTAATTAAACTCCCCAAGTAGATATGGAGTCAATCAGGCTGTTTTAATGTCAAAATGTGGACTGGAAAAAATTTGTGGTTTTTTAATTGACTTGAAAGCTCACAGATGAAGGTTATTATATTTTCCAGTTTTGGCTATGTAAACGTGATTGAAGACGACTGGATGATATCCCAAACTCTAAGTTTGCCCTTCGGAAATCGTTTTGTATACAATTTGAGATTTTTACTCTTACGGATTTCAAGCCATAGCCCTGCAAACGACGATATTGTTTTGGGTCATCCGGTGCATGTAACATGAATTAAAATAAATGTATAATGCTATTCGCAAGCAATTCAGTTATGTGTAAACATGAATATAATTCCAAAACAAACACAAATTCATAACACAGAAAATTTAATTACAAAAACACAAAATACTACGAAAAATCAAAAATACACAGAGTTAATTTGTAGACAGTGAGCGGGGTAACAGCCCGGCAAAAGTCTTTATTTGACACCCATAGCTGGGGAATAGTAGAAAATAGAAACTAAATAACTAAAAAAATTGAGCAATTATAATATTCAACAACTCTCCAATTACTTTATATTCTTTAAAAGATAATTTTGTCAGAAAGTAAAATGCAAAGTTTCAGCCTAAATGGGCTTCAGCCTATAAAGTTTCAGCCTATATTTGTAGGTTCTTGTATTCGGGTTTATACTGTATAAAGGAATCCTTTGAAAGAGGAGCTCTATAAAATAGGTAAAGTAACGACAAAAGAGCAATAGGTCATGCAGCTCTTCCTTGGGGTACAGAGGGGGTAAAGTCCAGAATCAATCAATATTATCGTTACAAAATTTATTAACTCCCTACCTGTTTAATGAAAGGTTTCGATAAGTGCAAATTTAGACAACATCCATCAATAATGCACGCAGCAACGATTTTACCAATCAGAGTCAAAGAGCGTAATTTTTCATTCAGCTTGATTTTAATATTCTTTCCATCTATTTTTTCACTAGCTTTTTTGTCAATATTATGTAACATTTTCTTTGGAGAAAAAATACTTGAAGTTGTCCCTACAGAACTTGTTTCTTGCGAACTTGTCTCTTGCGAACTTGTCTCTTGCAAACTTGTCTTTTGCGAACTTGTCTTTTGCGAAGGGCTTAAAAATGTTTTTTGAAGATTTTTTATACAGTCTGGTTGGCTATAATATGGCTTTTCAAATTTAGTTGCGTGGTGATAACGATCCCATATGAAATCGGCGAAGAAACTGAGTGCTGCAGGACTGGGAAAAATGAGATAAATATCATGTGCATGCAGTATAATAGAGGTATAGAGAAATTTTACATTATAATACAAAGATCTAAGATACAAAGATAATACCAGCTTGCAGTATAAAAAGCCACCTCACCAAACATCTCAAAATGAAAAGAAATATTTACATCATTGTGGCTCTGCACATGTTGCCCAACATGAAACATAAAAATATTAATCTTTTTACCTATATTTCTCGTCATCTGTTTGCGTAAATAATCTCATTTCTGGTCTCAAGATTTCATTGCATAAACAAGCGAAAAATTCTTTTTTAGGTCCAGTGCAAATACCTGCAAATAACAGTGCAATCAATATAATTTGATCAGTCCATAAAAAATAGCATTATGATTTAGAAGCATGTTTTTAGAAGCATAGAAGAGTGCTTGAACGGAATTACCTGTTGATTGAATTTCACATACTATTTTGCAATTAATCTCCTAATAATATATCTTTTTTGTAAGGATATGAATGACCTTTTGAATTAGGACCAGCAATGAAACTACCTGAAAATAAAACAAACAGAAAGGTCCCTTGCATTATCTTTTTGTTCCCGTCGATGGAGAATATTTCAAACCCAACATTGTACCAACCATACCAACCCAGAGCAAAGTATAACTCATGCTACCAAAAATTATCCAAACCTGAAAATTTGTTTTTACTGTTTTTCATCACAGTCTTTTAAACAAATTTGAAAGCACGAATATTTGCTCGGGATTTCCGTCAATCAGTTAAAAATCAAACCAACATTCTTTCTTTGATTTTGTTGGTTTTGCTTTCTTTCCAACAAAATACTTTCGATTCAGGGGCGGAGCCATAGGGATTTGAAATCGTAGGTCCACTCGGTAGATTTGAGATTTTTAGGCACTCGCAGGAAGTTTTTACGTGCCGGCGGGTTGTTCCGCAGTGCTCCATTGTAATCGGGCCCCTCAACCCCAAAAACATTTTCTAGCGCCGCCCCTGTTTCGATTAAACGAGCATTGATTCTTTGAGGACACATTTTGTTGCCAGAATAAATTAACATAACACAGCCATTGTGAAATGATCTTGTGCGATAAAACAAAAACACAACAGTACTTACCTGGTTCATTAAAAAACGAAACTGACAAATCACTGATTCTAAGTGGATGAAAATGTGACAAGTTATATGCGCTTTCCAAGACTTTGTCTCTCTTGACTTGTACATGGACACAGCCATATTCAGGTCTTCCATAATCGCTAATTAAAAAATTTTGATGAACTAAAGTCAATTTTGTTACTAAAATCAATTTTGAGATTTTGTCATGTGGTTCAATTCTTAATATGATAGGATAATGGTTTTTTTTATATAATTACATTCTATTTTCGCAATGTCAAACGTTGTTCTTACTATTGGGCCATCTTGCTGTCACTATAATTACAAGCTAATTTTCTCTTCTTCTTCGAGTCTTCAGCTTGTTTTTCCACAAGATGAAGAAAAATAATAAATTATGCGTTGCAGATCTGAAAAAAACACAACCTTCTTATGTCCCATGGGAATAAACTTTTTCAACAAGTTTAAATTCAATTCAATTCAATGTCGTACTCGGACTTAAACTCGTTCTGGATCTGAGCCTCCTTTACGATCAATCCATTTTCTAGTTAGCATTGCCATTATGAAATTTATCAACGTTTTGATAGAATAATATTTTTGTTCACGAGATTTTGCAAACAAAGTTCAGCGTATGACCAAATTTGTGTACATTTTTGTCAAATTAGATTTGACTGCAAGTATATTAGGTCTAATTTTTTGTCAATAAGTCATTCTCACGGTCAAAGCCCGTACACTTTCCAATTATTTACATCGCTATATATAATCTTGACAAAAATTTATGTAGAAATGAATAAATGTTGCTTGCAGAATCCAATTAAAAAATTAAAAATCAAAATCAGTCACAATACACATCATCAATCAGGAACAAAAACCAAATGCCACGTGTTATAGGTCAGATTCTTTTTTAAATTCAGTTTTTGGTTTAAATTCCCATCATAATCTTTTGATTTAATTTAAATTTGTTTTACTTATCTCTCGGCTAACTAGCTTGTTGGGACTTGATTTTTGGGCTTGAGAACCCCACTATTAACTCAATTTTTGGGCTTGAGAACCCCATCTAAAAATGAAGAAAAAACGCCAACAGAAATAGCACTTACGATTTTCGAATTCTTCTCCGCAGCCACGATCGTTTATTTTCAAAGTCAAGAATGGCCATCCAGGTTTTCAGAAATATTCCATGATTGAATTCATCTAGTAAACTTGGATTTTGTCGAATAAAATCGTTAAAAATCTTATAATAAGCATCTTGATTCGCAAGGGACAAAATTGTACTCCGCACAACCTGGAAAAAATGGCAAAACCACTAAAAATGACAAAAAAGACTATCAAAGGTAAAACTAAATGTGCCCGTCATACATGCTCATCATACATGTTCCCAAAATTATTGAACGAATTACCACCTGAAATCAAAACTGCAAGTAGCATCAATTCCTTCAAACATAAAATAAAAAACTTCTACATGCAAAATTTATCAAAGAACAAATAAATGTTTGGTTGAATATATTTAATTTGTTCGCCGTGATTCTTTCTTTTTGTTAGGTTAAAATAATAAAATATAATACACACCTCTAAAATTGCTAAAAGAGACCATCGCAGATTCAAGATCACCTCGATCTTTCTGATGTTATCCCTGCCATTCTAGTTAGGGGTATGTTATATGTTTTTAACCGATCTCTGTATTTAAATGATTTGTAAATATTTTTATTGTAGATTTAAATTGTAAATATTTTATTGCAATTTTTAAACCTTGTAAATTTAGTGGCAAAATTATACTTACTTACTTATTATAAACATATTGACACCCTTTTTGAAACAACAACTTATTATACGAAAACAATTTCTTGCAGTCTCTTTTTGCTTACATTGATAAAAAATATTTTTATTAACAACAAATGATATATTTTTAAAGTTGAAGATTTTTCCTTGTTTTTCAAATTGTCAATCATCATGGTCTCCTTTTCGTGAATAAAATCTTTAATAATAATTAATCATGAGTTTAATTTTCTATACGCAACGGCAATTATTCGTATCATTGAAGAAATAGGAATATTTTCATACTCAATATTGGGTCAAACCGTTGTACCAACCCAGAGCAAAGTATAATACATGCTTGAAAATTATCCAAACCTGCAAATTCGTTTCTTTTTGTTTTTCATCACAATCTTTCAATAAATTTGAAAGCACGAATAATTGCTTAGGATTTGCTTGCATGAGTTCAACTACACAGCTCTCGCACGATTGAAAATTAGCATAAAGGAGAGGAGGCCATCCGCAATCATCTAACACATCCACTTGATGTCCGTGTCCCAACAAAAGTTTCACACAGTCTGTGCTTCCAATGGCGGCAGCAAGATGTAAAGCGCTTGTACCGTGATGGTCCTAAATTAAATAAAAAGTGTATTTTAGCATGACAATCACATATAAATTTGCACTAAAATAGGGCTCCGGTGTGTACTACAGAGCAAACTACATAAACATTGATTGATTTAATTTTAAAGATCATGATAAAATTGATTAAGATCATGACAAAGATTGATTTAATTCTAAAGATCATGATAAAATGTCTAAAAATGTAACTGTCAATGTTTCTTCTGTTATTGTAATGTTTCGGTATTTTACCCCTAACTTTCGTTAACTCGGACATTTCACTAATTCGAACAAAATTTTCATCCCTGCCAAGTGTTCGAATTAACGGATATTGATTGTATTTATTTTGCGTTTAGATATTGTTTTGGCAGTGATAAAAAAACAAACAAACAAACAAACAACAGGCAGGTAGTGGTGTACCCCAGTTATAATTACGAATTACCTAAAGATTGATTCTAATACCTTCATATTTACGGCAGCTCCATTTTCAAGCAGCACCTTCATACAGTCAACAAATCCATTCTCTGCAGCATACATGAGAGGAGTGAATCCTGATGGGAGTATTGAAATAAAAGACTGTGAATTTACATTATCATTGCTCCAAAAGCACATTTCGGTCTTCTTAAAATTAGTTTTGGAAATAATTAATGTATTTTAGGGTATCCTGGGCTCCAGAGCCAGACATGGGCCCTTTGAAACTAGGATTTTGGCCTCCTTTATATTGAAATCTGGAGACGTTGCGAATAGGTTTTTAAAGGACAAAGCAAGTGAATTGGCATGCTTCCCAATTAGAGTTTCATTACTCTTAGCATGAGGATGAATAAATTTTTTATTTTACTATTTATCGATTACACTCCTTTCTATGAGAGCACACTTTACGAGAACATTGAGACTCAAATTGTCAAAAACATACGAACAAATTAAGAACATGCTCAGCCTCAGAACCAAGAATTCCAAAAAGTTCAATACCGTTTTATGCAATTATTTTCGTGCAAATTATTTACTATGCCAACACGAGTGATACTAAACAGGAAAGTTACCTGTATTGCTGAAGCAAAGAAGAAACGTTTTAACAAAATTAGCCTTAAAAGAAAATAGTTGATGGAAGAATTTGCAAATGCTACAAGTGTTCTTCCAAATACCGTATTTCCTCTAAAGAACACCGCCCTCTGATAAACGCCGCCCTCTATTGAACGCCGCACTTTAAACCAAGCATTTGTAATAAACGTACCTTTTACATCCTGAAAGTTGATAAGTTCTTTGAAATATTCAAGCAACAATTCTAAAATATTCGTTCCTTTGCAACTAACAAAACTAGCAACAGCATAATGCAGGACAGTCCCGGACATTTCCGTCCGGTATTCTCTCAAGTAGTTGTCATCCGGAAGAATCTTTTTCAAGCACTGTTAGAAAAATTAAATATTGTAACTTTGTGCATTGAAAAAAAAAACGAACATGTGAATTCAAGAGAGCCATAACGAGAGGTTGCTTTTTCGTTTAGGTGGAGGGAAATTTCGCTCCTAAAGATCTCTTACACATTTCAGAAAAGTCCTATTGTTTTCTAGAAAGATCTCAAAAATCTATATGTTGTGAAAAATATCGTTAGTTTCTTGAAAGAAATGGAATGCCCGTCGGTTTAGGTTTATTTAACATTTGTAATGATTGATTGAAAAACAAAATATGCATGACTATTTTTAATAAAAATATTGAATAACTTACCCGGGATTGCCCATCGCAGATTGCTGTCAATGCAGGCGTTCTATTTTTATTATCATTTTTGTTCAAAAAACTCAGATACATAACTGGATTATGTTTTTTGATAATTTTCAAACATTTTTTCTGTCTCTTCTCCAGCTCAGCAGAAATTGGCAAACAACAGTCTAAAATAACCAAATGCAGCAATGACATGCCCTTCAAATGTTTGTGTGTTAAACGGTGCATTAGAGCAAGGTTCGTATGCTTTAGAAGAATCTTCAAAACCTGTAAAAAATACAAACAATTGCGAGAAAAAATACAAACAATTGCGAGAAAACTATTACAAAATTGTGTCATTCCTGAACTACCGTAGGGTCTGAGACAAAGAAGATTATAACGCAGTGAAAATTTGAATCCGAGCACGGCTTGATTAAAAATAATACAACAACATCAAAAAGTTTGAAATTAAAAGTTTTGGACAAACAACTTTTTTGCAGAGTTGACACAACGCTCCCCATTTTCGTTCATCCAGCAAATCTGCAACAGAAATAATGGCCCAATTTCTTTGAATTTCAATTTGAAAAGGGCACTGGACAATAATGAACAATAGATGTTACCAAAATGACTTTTGGAGGTTTTTTGGAGAGGTATAAAAACTTTCGGACGAAACTTCTTTATGTTAATGTACTTTTGAGCAATTTTAACATTCCTGGAAGTTTTCTTCTCTAAAACCCATTTTTTTGCTGCAAGTATTTACCGAAAACTCTTTTACAGAAAACTCTTTTACCGAAAAGATTATTTCCAAGCGGATTTTCGGAAAAACTCTTTTACCGAAAACTCTTTTACCGAAAACTCTTTTACCGAAAAGATTATTTCCAAGCGGATTTTCGGCTAAATGAGACTTTATAAAATTTATAAAATTTATAAGCTATACTTTGAAATTCAAAACGATATACAACAGATTTTGAAATCAACCTATAAATTCATTGCCTGTTAATGTTTTATGTTTGGAGCACATAAAATTGGATTTGCACTTACCGATGGGTGTTTCCAATACGCAGCGTAGGCAATGCTCAGAACATAATTATGATCAAGAATATCAGTATTTGCTCCGTACTCTATCAACAATTTGACAGCATCTGAATTGCCAAAAATAGCAGCTATATGCAATGGAGTTCTTCCATGACTGTATCTGCTGTCAAGTTTTTTGAGGTTATTTTTAATCAAAGCTTCAAGTTTCTCGTTATTGGAAGGTGTTTTTTGAATGTTATGATACAATTCAGCTACATCATCATCTATTTCGTCATCACTATCGTAATCTAAAACAACTCTTCGATATTTTTGCAATTTATTGTTGTATCCAGTTTCTTCTTTCTCAGAGCCGTCTTTCTTGCAAATATTTTGATTGCATCCAGAAAATCTCAAATTTGTAACACATCGTTCGAATTCTTGATCTGTTCTCAATTGTGATTTTTCATTTTCAGAACCTGAACTTGAAGTTATAAAATCTTTGTCTGAATCTCTGACAACCAAATCATCATTCTCCTCAATATCATTATCATCAATACCAAATATTTGAATGGGATCGTCAAATTGCAGCTCAATGTCAGATGAAACTTCTACATCTATCTCTTTTTCTAAGTATCTTCTTTGTTGAAGAGATAGCTTTGAGCTTGCGAGTTCCCTTTTCTTCCTGAGGATATCTGCAGCTTTTATCAACTTTTCCTTCTGCTTGCTTTCTCTCTTTGGACGAACGTTTGCGCTTTTCTTTGAAATATCCACATTTCCAATCTTTCTTGGTGCATATTCAAAATTGTCATCATCCGAGGTCTCATTTGTCGAACAAGATGATTCATATATTCTCTTTGAGCGTTTCTTCTTATTTCTTTTTTCAATTTTAGGTTCCTTGCCAGAGTCCTTCCTTTTTGTGCTTTCCTCAGACTCATCATCTTCAAATTCAATACACTCTTGGTCATCAACAATAAAGTCATCATCATCACCATCTTCACTGAGATAGGTTTCAAATCGGTCTCTGTTGTAAGTTGACCTTCTGCGAATGAAAATGTTCATATCCCATTCAATAAATCCATTACCATAAATCAGAGTAATCAAAACCATTTTTTAGGCCACTTTTTAGCTTTCCTCTCGTGTCACTCAAAGAACAATGCTAAACTAACAATACAAGCCTACTGTTGTCAAACTTCCCACCTTCCATTTAGACTGTGCATATAATATGCATTTCTGGGTGATCCTTCCCTGCATATAATTAAAACTTTAACAAAATACTTTAAAAGTTATTTTCCATTATTAACAACAGGCTTTCCACATTCCGGGTGGCCCAAAAATAAGTTTCGTTGTTTTATTGACTGTGATCTGTCAAGTAATGAGCCGATTCTTAAAATGTTTATTTCAACATGTTGAAAGAAGAATATACTGAATTTTGGGATATTATTTTTAATTCTACGACAAAGTTATCATGTCGAAAAATATATCGAAAAGCCAGCTCCTTATAAATCTCAAACGCCATTTGAAAAAATCGCCTAAAAGTCTGGTCAATGTTTTGTCAATGTCACTCACCCCTCAGCTTTCCATAAAACAATATTTTTTCAGCATAAAGCATTTCTGGGTCAATACTCTAAATTGAAATTAAATTGTGTTATAAACAAAGATTTGCATGCATTCGTTTAATTTCCAATTAATTTTATTCAGAAAATATTGTTATATTGAAACATAATTTTAAGGAAAGCTTAGGAAGAAGTTTCTACAAGTTTCTTAAAGGTTTGTTGGCTCGTGTTCTCGAAACTACACCAAATTATTTCGTATCATCAACAAAACATTGACCAGATTTTTTCAACTGGCGTTTGAGGATTAAATCGAGCTGGTTTTCGATTATTATTTCGACGCAATGAATTTGTTGAAAAGTCAAACATAGGTTCGTAAATTGTAATATATATTTTTGTCAATACCTTATTAATCAACTACTTCAATACTGAAGGCTTTGTTGATGTAATACGTTGTAGTGAACGTTATAAGAACTGGCTCATTACGAATAATAGCCAATCAAACAGTGCAACTTCATTTTAGTCCACCGGCATGTGAATAAAATAAATAAAGTTTTCTTACTCTTTGAGAAAATTACTGACAATTCTTGTAGGCTGAAAATTTCTTTTTGAAGAAAAGTCTCTAACTGGGCTGTATGAATCAATATCTTTTAAAATTTCTGCTCGGCTTGGAAATTTCATTGTCCCCTTCTTTTCCATATTTGCCCTCAACCTGGTGGAGCTTCTCTTTCTATTTTCTTCATGAGCCAAACAACTATTTTCTGGGGTACACATGCTATCTAAAGCCACAGGTTTTGTTGGTGTGATATTTTGTGTAAAGAGTTGCTCGTCATCACTTTCGCTTGATCCAAAACCACCATCAATTGTCACCAACTTGCGTCTAGTTATTCTTCTCCGTTTAGAAATTCTACTTTTCACTTTACAGCACCCAGTATCACTTTTAATACAATCCTCTGTTTCAATATTACACTTAGTTTTTCTTTTAGGTACCCATTCAACATTTTCATCATCTAAGTTGATATTTGCAGATAAATTTGAAGGTGATACGTGCTCTTTCTTCTTCTTCGAATGCTTATGCTGTTTTTTATTTATTTTAGATTCCTTCCCAGCGGCCTTCTTCTGCGTACATTCCTCGGAATCTTCAGATTCATAGTCAATGAATTTGTCATCAACAATAAAGTCATCTTCATTATCATCTTCACTAAGAGAGGTTTCAAGTTGATCTTTGCAGAAAGTTGATCTTCTATGAATAAAAAAGTTTTAATGTCCCATCAAATAAATTTAAAATCGGATGTATTGAGATCGAAATAACGCGATCGAGGTGGCGCCTACTTTGTCATTGTTTACGGTTTCATCAAGACACCCCAGCCAGAAAATCGATGGAGTATTATTTTCATCAACCCCATCCATTGGTGAAAGGTTTTCATGGAAGAAAGGGAAAAACTCTTCCAGCGATAATTAACATAACAATCTACAAACAACAAGCAGGCATCTTAATTTAACAGAAAAATGTGGTATACCATCATCTCTGGGCAGTAGCTATCAATTAAACGGGCTACAAACAGTCGCTATGGACATAAACATTTTGAAAGGATTAATAGATGACATCAGCAGAGCTGCGGAAGCCGAACTAAATATTTATTGTAGCCTGTACATATATTGGGATGGACATTGCAATAACAATGTATTGGGATAGAAGACATTGTATTAGGATAAGATGACCTCACCACCATGAGAAAACCCAAACTAAAATGGTATGGCCATGTTTTGCATTCTTCTGGCCTTGCAAAAATTTTCAAGGCACCGCAAAAAGAGGAAGAAAGGAAGGAAGACAAAAAAAATTGGGCAGACAAGATCAAAGAGTGGAATGGTCTAGAATTTTCAAAATCGCAGAGAGCAGTGGAACAAAGAGAGGAATTGAGAAGGATGGTTGTGAAGTCAAAATTCTAGTGCTGCACAATGGTAAATTATCATGATACAAATTAAATTTTTATCAGATTTCCCTCAACTCCTTTAGAGTGTGTATTGTGTACTTTGTGGGTGATCCTTTGCAACGTATTCAAATTTTGATAAAAATTCATAAAAGTTATTTTTAATTTCCTTTATTGTAAAACTGGCATAAGATTACTACATACAGTCAAGTCCGGTTATAGTCATACTAAATATTTTCAAGAAAAGTGTGACTATAAGTGGAGTGTGATCAGTATATTAATTTTAAAAATTAGCAGATTTCTTACTCTATGCGGAAATCACTGAAAAGTCCCCTTGGTTGCAAGTCTCTCTTTGAACCATAGTTTCTATTCTTGTTAATTTTTGTCTTTAACCTAGTAGACTTTCGTCTTGTGTGATCACCATCACTCTTGTGACTACTTTCAGAGGTGCACACATCATCTAAAGGCACATATTTTGTCGGTGTGATATTTTGTGCAAAGATTTCCTTCTCGTCATCTTCACTTGATCCAAAACTACCATCGTTTGTCACCAATTTGTCATGCCTAGTTTTTCTTCTCCATTTAGCTCTTCTTTTCACTGTACGGAACCCAATATCGCTTTCTGATTCATTTATGTGTCCATGCTTTGTTTTTGTTCCTTGCTTATACTTAGCACATAACTTTTGAACATTGCTCTCTTTTGCAAAACTATTTCTTGTAACACTACCTTCTTTTGTTTCACTTTTCTCTGACATACACTCGTTTAAAATTTCTTCTTTAAAATTCAATTTATCACTATCATCAGATCTATTTGTTTCCATGGCTTTACTGTGACTTTTTCTGTTTCTTTTACTCCTTTTGATTTCAGAATTAATTTTACCACTCGTTCTTTCTTTTGTTTTGCTGGGAGAAACATAATTCTGTTCTTTCTTTATTCCCCTTTGCCTTGAAGACCTCCTTGGACCCTGAAGCAAAGCCACATTCTTTGTATTTCTGTGTTTTTGGTTATCGTCAAAGTCTTCCTTTCCTATTTTCCCACATTCCTCCTCATCCTCGTTGTCTTCATCTGAGACAATTATATTCAGTTTCTTCCCTTGCTTGCCTCTCAAAACAAAAGGTTTTTCATTGTCTGACATGTCTGAATTTTCAAAACCATCTGTATTCTCTTTGCTTGACATGGTAAAACCAGTGCAGTGAACTGAAGACCCAAAAAAGCTAAAGCTAAAAAGAAAAGAAGAACAGCATGAGTATAATTAAATTAAATTTAAGGCCAATTTCATTTTCAATTCATTTTGATTGTGAATGAATGAAAGCCACAACAAGAAATGCCACTAAATGTTTTTTTATAAGAAACCAATACAAACTCACTGGTGAAACCCACTGAATGTTAAAAAACATCTAGTGAATAAAAAAATTGTAAAGAAACTATTGAATTTTTTAGCAAAGATTATATTTAATGCTTTATGATGTCAGAGTGGACATGATGTGAGATGATTAATTCACTGAAGATTGTAAACTATATAACATTATATTCTGTACAATTTATTCTGTACAATATATTAACCAATATATTATAGTGGTTAAGGCGCCGGACTCATAACCACAAGGTTGCGGGTTCAAATCCCACCAAGGTCATACTTGCTGCGAAAGTGTGAGGAGAGCTGCTAACTCTCTGTAATTCCAGGCAAA